>BOPP01000360.1:159631-210574 GCA_017312745.1 Gryllus bimaculatus | reverse complement strand
GAACCCCTCTGCCTTCAAATTATACCAATTATTATACTGATATTCACCAAGAAGAGAAGTGTGGTTGTGAATGAAATGACAATGTGAAGGAGGTGCAGTGTGGCATAGCTGCCACTCCTGAAGCACAACCGACATGCCCACAGAAGATTAGTGCAAGTTACAACCAAAGTGACAACCATCCAAAAAGAAAAATTAAAAAAAAAAAAAACAACCACACAAAAAAATACCTAATTGCTAAATTCATGTCTGTACCAAGCTCTACATTAAAACAGGTTATACTTCAAATAGAACATAGCGGCAGTATGAAATGTTTATCCAATTTTTGTCCATCATATAATAAATATTACCAAATTTAATATTAAACACCCCAGTACTATTAACTAAAATCCCCAAACCTAGAGGCTTTCTGATGATATTCAATAACATTTAAAATTTTTAATTATTTTTGTTTAAACTGCAAATATTTTTTATCTCTCAAACAGAAAATTTCCTTTCTGTTTAAAACCATGTTTATTAATCCACCATAGCAAATACCAGCACAATCAATGAAAAATACTGATCCAATATTTGGTAATATCAATGATGAATTCTCTAACTGAGCAACCATTGAATTGTTAAGGAAGGGCAAAAGGGTCAATTTTCCTGGTAACATTCAAAGAATGACAACACACAAAAAATATTAATTTAAATGATAATTTGGATTTTTTACATAATGAATTTCTGATAATTATCAATTACAGCTATTTAAATAGCTCCCATTTCATTGTTGGCAGCAAACAATTTTATTCTCTAGAGAGTAATTTTATCTTACTTTACTAACAAATAAATTATTTAATTCTTAAAACAATGTATAAGCAATGGGTGAATTTGTTTAAATCTCCTTAACTTCATCCAAACAATCCAGAATTCTGTTTGAGAACACACTTTATATTAAGAATTTTCCTATAAACTTACTTTCATTTACAATCATTAATAATGAATTAATAATTTACCACTAAATGTGTAAACAGATTTTGTTGATTCTTGAAAATTAGGCCCAGGCTGCTCCTGTTGCCTCAATAGCTAAACATCACAATTGAATATTCTTTTGTACTTAAGCATGCATTATAATACTTCTAAAGATAATTTAGTAATAAATATTCATGCATTAAGGCTTCTAAGTCAATGTCTCTTTTAATGATTGGAAGAAAATAAGACAAAAAAGGAAAAGTCTGAAAAATGTTCCTTTCCATCAGATGTGCATACAACTTTTTGCAAATTCAACTATAATTAATAGATGTAAATTAACAAAACATTCAAATATTGAAGATTTCAAAATTTATAACTGTGGGACGGTAAACATCTTACTTCACACTACTGGTATTTAGAACTGGAATGTTCTTAACAGATTTTATTTAGCATCATTATCTTAGTGAGAATTCTTCAACAACAAAGTCAATAGTTTATCATCAAAGGGAAGGAATATGAAAAAAACATCATATAGAATGTAATAATCTTGCAATAAGAATAGCTTCCTTAATTACATCAAATTTCAATATTACATTTTATTTCTATTAAACTTCAGTCACTAACATACTTTTGCCTAGGAAATAATTTAAACACCCATAAACATTTTCATATTTAATAAAACAATGAGTACTTAGACAATTTGATAGTGAAAATTTGTTATATACAGGGATCAGATATTTATGCAGTATAAAATAAGCCATAAAAGAGCAGTAAGAACTTAATAAACATTCAAAAACATGCACTTAAAATGAGTGAAATGATGTAAAACATTACCTAAAAACCCAAAATACCTAGGAATTACTTTTGTATTGCATATTAATGCAATTACTCAATGTTGTCATTACGACTATACATGACAAAACATGTAAACACACACACACTTCATCACTTGTAACTATTTTTACATTTCTTGCTAAATTGTGCAATCCACAGTCATAGTTGTGAACTATGCAACGAAACACTTTTGGGCATTTCTAACATGAAGTTAGTTTTGTGCTGGCAAACAAACAGATTACAACTGATCACAAGCTCAAGGCAAAATGAGAAAAAAAAGATAGAGAGTAGTACGTAAGTAGCAAGCGATTCTATAAAATCAGTGTTCGAAAAACATGATTAGAGCAGTCTCCTCTTTCAGGTAAGCAGGAAACAGCTGTGATTAAAGGCATTTAATTATATTACCGTTACTCAATTCTGCAAATCGTTCCTTTGCAACACAAGAACAAAAGAGAAAAAGAGTGAACAAAAGAAAAAAATTAATTCACAAGAAATCATAATCAAAATAACTTAATATTCACTATTAACAGGTTTTCATCTATAGAAGAAACAAGCAAAACTAGGGAAATCATTCTTGAAATTGTCAATTTTATGAATTATTTATCTTAAAATACAAAACACCAACAAACCTGAATTAACAATTTTATGCAGTTCAGCTCAAATATGCAAAATAAAACTTCAAAATAAGCATCTACGGGCTCATTTGAAAAGGAAAAATCTCCAGATTTTGACTAAGCAGAAGAAATACGCAATTGCATAAAAATCCAGTCGCTAGTTATTGTATTGCAGTGAAAGATACGTTTACAGCAACTCAAGGTGCACAAAAGAGAATGGATTAAAATTAAATCTATAATGCATAGACTAGTAAATCATTTGTTTTGACAACAAACAATGTAATAGAGATTCAAGTTTCTCTGCCATATACAATCAAAATCACAACTACAAAATACTAGAAGTGTATTGAACTCACATGGAAGAAATTCGTAAACAACAATTGCTCCTTTTGGGTTTTACAGCCCTCTCCCCATTGAAAAGTTAGCTATTTACATAAGACTATTGGTTTCAGATAACTTCTATTCCTTTTCAAACAATTTCTTCTTGTTCAGCACACACCCCATCACAATTACATGAAAGGCAACAGATCACTGCAAGCAATTTACATCCAACAAATTTGCAAGAGAAAACTTTTGCAGAAAAAAATTTAAGGTAGTTTTAACATCCATCTCATTTCCAAATAGCCAATCTCTAATCCCGCCACTTGTTATTCCTATACCTCGCCGGGCACAAAACTTGTGTTTAAGAAATTTTAAACCAGTCACTCACTGAAACATCACAAACACATTGAACTAAAGATCAACCTTGGAATCCCCAAAATACTGCTGCCTCATGGCATCTGGAGCCAATTCGAAAACAGAAACAAGTTAAAGGAAACTTGTCAAGGCCAAAATTCCACATTGTGTATTTCGATGAAATCACTCTCACCGTCTGAACAATTCAAAAAAGTAGGAGACAAAATATTTCAAAATTGTTATTAAATCCTTGACATTATGCTACATTCCTTCTTAAATTACAATTGTTTTAAAGCATTTTCCTCGGCAGCCGCTACACCTAAAATAATTATTCTTTAAGAGCCCAAGTACTAACCACAACCGATTGATCCCAAAGCCAGATGGTCTCACAATGCAACATGCGACACAGGAGTCCCACCGGGTGGCGAGAGAAGAGGGTGATCCAATATTCCAGAAATATTATTCGCAATTTTCGTAATTGTACAAGTCGCGCAAATGCACTTTTACATTCATTACAAATAACTTGGTACTTTCATTTTCAGAATCTTACCCTGCAGGATGTGCGAAATTCCAAATTATGTCTTTCTGCAGCACTTCTTGATCCACATCAAAGTAGTGAAAGTGTCACCTATTTTACCTCTGTTTATAACGAATGCAACAAAAAATTAATTTAGTTCATGCCATCTTAATGACCATGGACTAAGAAGTTCAGATAAGACATTACGTCCTTATATTCGTGAATAATTATGATATAAGCCCACAACATGCCCAAAAAATGTTGAGAAACACAAGGTTTAACTTTTTTTGTTTTTGCATGTATATTTTATTTTAATTCTAAGAATATCATACATCTTCCATACGGCTCTTGTTCGTAGGGAATTGCTACCTAAAGCTCCAATTAGAACTTACCAAAACTATCGACGAAACTTCTTCCGTCACTTCTTACAATTCCTGACCATGTTTCAAATTCAATTCACATGACGAACGTTCCCGAACTCGATTCAACACATGGCAAACATACTGCAAATGGTAGGCAGGCACTTCTCTTTAAAAAACGCATCTTTTATCATTATTTAATATTCCTACTAAAATTATTTTTATATTTGCACGTAATTCTTCTTTGCGACAGGCACACGTTGCAAATCTCACGAAGCCCCACGCAAATTTTCGCAGACCTTCCCACCCCACGCCAGCGCGTCCTGGCCCCCCCTGGCCATTCCTGGCAGATTCCTGCATGGCGATTGACGAAGGGAAATTCTGGGCGGTGATCGGGGGGAGTGGAAGAAAGTACGTCTGGAGGAGAGAACGGAGAGGCACAACTTACGGTTTGCGAAAACGCGCCTGCACTCTGGATGCCAATTTACGACGCCATTCGCGGGAATTTCAAAACTTACAGTCGTACAAGCGTAATTTGGCAACGCGTTATTCAAAACAAAGACAAATTACAATCTTGGTGTATGAGAAGGATTATGCATTAAGACAATTGACGGTAACGAATTGATACAAAACAAAACTAAATTAGGTTTCGAAATTACGGCGATCGCACCCCAGCACTTTGCTACATGCAACAAGCTTACCTTCTTATGGAATTCGTGGCATCGCCCGAGTTTGGATAACCTCGTACCTTAAACATTGATCTCAAAGAGTAGAAATACCGTACTGGCACGAAAGAACATTATTTACTTATCTAACCCATTCTTTACCAATTGAATATGTGGTCCTGCAAGACTCGATCTTAGGTCCTATCCTCTTTCTGTTATACGTAAACGATATGCCGTCGACTATTAAAAACGGAAGAACGGTTCTGTTTGCAGGCTGTTCAAATCCAGTTTTCGAATTGTAACTTCGGAGCTTCTTTTTCCGGATGAGGGGACAATATGCAACAAAAATATACAGATAAGGCCTAAATATGTAAAAATCTGCAATTATGGTGATATATGCGAAATAAAATTGCTTAAATTGATTCTAAAAGCCTCAAAACGTATACAATTTGTTGAAAGAGTAATAACAAAAAATTCAAATGTATATAAATCACAGCCCTACTTACTACAAATGTGGAGAAAATTTAAAGAAAAAATGGAGCGGTTTTTGAGAAGAAATCGTAACTTTCAAGCGCAAATTACGATTACATGACCGTTTTTAAAGAGCTAATTCAGTACAACAGACTTTATGGAAGGCAAAAATCTCTATTTTAAATTTTGTGGTTTTAAATATTTCTTGGTTTAATTTTCGCAAAATCGGGGATTTCAACGAAAATGAGTCCTGCACTATTCTCTTAAAAGTCCTTTGCACAATTCAACAACTAAATTTAATAAACAATGGAGCCATTTTTTGGAAAGTTGGAAAACGTCCGAGAGGATTCATGTAAAGTACCCCCCAAAATTAAAATAGCAGTTTCAAGTTCTGGCTGGGACATCAGCCAGAACAATTGCGGAATACCAAATTTGGAGAAAATCGGCTGAACGGTTTAGGCGCTAGTGTTGACTCCAGACGGACGTTTTGCCGTCAATCAATTTTTCGGTATCAAGAATCAAAAAACAGATTGTGACTGCAGTACGTGTTAAAGGCTTTTTTTCTAAATTTAGCAACAAAACTTATCAACCTTTTTGTCACCAGAGCCCGGCAATAAGAGTTTTTCCAGCGAAAACAGCGAATTTTCGACACAAAAACACTTATTGCCGGGCACTGTTAACGAAAAAGTGGATAAAACCAGTTGCTAAATAGAGAAAAAATCCTCTGACACGTGGTGTAGCCAGAATCAATGATTGGTGCGTCCTTGATACCGAAAAATAGATGGGCGGGAAAACGTCTCCGTACGTCTGTGCACAACGTTAGCGCATAAAGCGTTCAGCAAATTATCTCCAAATTTTATATTTGGCAATCGTTCTGGGTGATGTCAGGCCCCTAGAATATTTTGGGGGGAGGTATTTTATATTGAACCCCTCGAGCATTTTTAAAATTTCCAAAAAAGGTTCATTTTTTAAATTAAATTTTGTTGTAGGATAGTGGACGTTGTTGGACGTTTTAGAGAATGGAATTTTCGTTTAAACCCTGACTTTTCGAAAATTGCAAAAGTTTAATTCTTTCTCCTTCTGTCGATTGTCCCGTCCTCATCAGCCTTGAAAACATTGAAAGTCATGTTTGATCAAAGTAAGTCGCTTGGTTTAGTCACGTTTACTGGCTTTTTCCACCAGCAGATCTAACAGCTTGCGGGCCACTTGGTTGCACTAGTGCGTGTTAAAAGACTGTAATATTAATTACTGAAATTTAATTTATTTTATTAATAGATTTTTTTAAATTTTTATAAAGATAAATTTTAATAATTTTGATTCGGTAATTACAACGAGGTTATAAGTTTGATTGGGCTATAATACAACCTCCTTGGGTAATTGTGTCAAATTACAGTGCTGACAATGGTGAAGGGGTCAATGTTAACCTGCAAATATTTAAGAAATATGAAAAAAAGCATGATGACGGTGATGAACAACTTGAACCGGAAAGTTAAAAGGAAGAAAGTGTGGAATATATGTCATAAGTAACTTAGAAATTCTCAAAGTGTCTAATGATGTTCAATAGCTGGAACCCTTGACACTGCCTTAAATTAACGCACGTCATGTTCGTGACGTTGGCAGCCTGTTTGTTATGAAATATTGTCATCTTCACTGGAAATCTGCTGAAAATATAAATTACTTCTGGTACTAATTAAAAGAAAGTTTGATAAAACATGCCTTACCAAATTTTGTCTATACCTAATGGTGCTAGGTACATCATCGTTCAATAGAACATCGACGTACCTTACGCGTAGTGTAGGGACGTTTGCTGCACCCTTTGCAGTTGCACCACAAATCGTGGGTTTTATCCTTCTTTTACCTAATTGATTTTTGTGAAGTCACACTTCATAGCCTGAGCACAATTTATGCTGTGCTGCTCAAAGCACTGGATAATTACATTACCTGGTACTTGGATACTTTTCACTGTCAAATACAATTTGTGGGTTAGCAGTAGCGGTGTGCAACTTGTCAAGCTGTACTTGATAGTGCACTTTGGGATTCTTTGTGTGTTAAAAAGAATATCAAAGCATGTAAAATAAACTGAATTATTTTTTAACTAATTCGATTATAACTTTTAATTGCGCGTACATAATTGGTGTATTGGTATATTTTGTTGAGGTTAGATTATTTTTTTCAGTGTTCCTTGATAAATTTCTTATATTTCAGCTTGTCAGGGAAAGATTAATAAAAATGACCCGAGATGTTTCTGAGAAGATACATAAGTACGAAATCTTCATTAATGATGTTTTGAAAGAAGACCTGAAGAAAATTCATTTTCTGCGGGACAAAGTTCTCCATGATTTAGCAGAGCTTGGTCAGTTGAAAAATACACTTGAAACATACATTGACATGGACTTGGAAAATGGATTTAAAAGTCAAATGAGTTTAGGCTGTGATTTTTATGTGCAAGCTAATATTAATGATGCTCGCACAATATTCATTGACATTGGTTTGGGACATTATTTGGAATTTTCACTCAAAAGTGCCTTGATATATGTTGAAAAAAAATCTGCAATGTTGCAGAAACAATTACAGAAACTTGCACAAGACAGTGCTGATAATAAAGCAACAATAAAATTAGTTCTAGGTGGAATTCAAGAATTACAGAAGGGATAATCTGATTATGTGCTTTAGCTATTTATAAATATTAATTTTCTGTAAAAGTTTAGTTTTGTAAGTCTCCTGATATCTTTATTTTTTAGAAGGTTTTGTAAGGATGTGGAAACAAGTAGATCACTTCAGATGCAATGTTTTATGATTTGAAGAAAAGTGGAAGAATTTTATTGTGACAATATAAAAATGACAGTGCAAACAATATGCAATATTTATGTTACAAAAATAAAATTGTGGAAGACATCAAGTTTAAGATACAGAAAGGTTATTATTCTATACTATTTTTCCTTTTTGTAGTTCCATTGTCACTTATCTGTAAACTGTAACAAATAAAGGTGATTACTTTTTTAAACTTTTGTATTTTTAAAATAGTAATTTGATCATTGTTTAAAAATATTAAATTAATGAATGAGATTTATACATAGATACTCTTTACAAATTTTGTACCAGGCATGTATGTGAATTAAAAACTTGTTTTTTCCAGAAAAGTCAATGTGTACCCTACAATCACCATTTAGTTCCCACCAGTTGAATGAAAAAAGTTTTAATTTGGAGACAGTAAAACAATATTCATTCTCTCTTAGATAAATTGCTGCCATATAGACTGTTGGATGGACAACCATATTTCCTTCATTCGCAATTCATTAATGCATTGTTTAAATTATTTTTTTCTAAATTAGAAAAATCATGCTTAATTTAGTAGAGTATATATTCTACCCAAATTCTTTTAATAAATGTATTCATTCACATTGTTACAAGAAACTACTCAACATCAGTAATACGCTATCATTCCTTTTCAATTTGCATTACTGTTTCTTACGCAGTAAAGAGGAGTAATTTTTTCTGGAGGTGGGCACTAAGTCCGTTTTTTACTACAATATACAATTTTTACTTGTTTCAGTTTCATTGCTCTTTTTGAAGATAGAACTATGATATTAATAATGATGCAAGGACCAGTCAAAACAATGTTCAATTTTATTCACTAGACAAAAATATATTTCCTAGGCAAACATGCCATTGCATCCTTAACCTCCATGGGCACAGAACTATAAATTATATTTCTAAAATTTATAAGTTATTTTCAAAAATTATACAAGTTTTTGTTTTAAAAATTAAATATTTCAATCATAGTTATGGTCTAAGGAAATGGCACTAATGCTTGAGATATTACATTATACAACATTTTTTATTGGAATTTCTTTCATTAATGTTCTTTGTTAATTGAAATGTGGCATATTTGCCATGAACTGCAATAGAACACCAATTTCCAAATTTTTTCATCAAACAAAAAAGATGTGTGACAAAATGTCTTTTCTTGAGTTGCAAGCAAAAGTAATTCAATAAAAAAAATCATTTGAAATGACTCCCTTGATTTTTGTTGAACAAGAACTTAAACACAAGTACACCCCAAAATGAAAAAGTCAAATCTGTGTGTTCCACCTTTGGTTTGATAATTTCGTTCTGTTCAAATATCACAGAATTTTCAAGATGAAAAACACTATAATTCTTTTAGCGTAAATGTTAAAATTAACTTGCGTTTTGGGAATTCAAGAGAGGTAGTTTTTTTGCTTCGTGATTGTGAAGTCACACTTGCCTTGATTTTAAGTCCACAACCAAGTTACTGGCAGTAAAGAGTATATGTAACCGATGAAATGAGCTAGTTGACCCTGAATTAACCAATCAAAAGTTATTCAGAAGAGAGCGCTAAAGTAATTGTTGAGTCAGCAGTAACCCAATTTAAACTAGTAATTATTTAAAAGAGATAATCGTCTATGTAATTGGAGTGACTGTCTGTAATCTCAAATTAACTATCTTTTAAATAGCTCATATTGTATTTAGATAATATAAAAACCGTTTTTACGAGTTTAGTCTGTTTATGGTAATCGCTGGAACAGCCGAAGTGGTTTTGATGCTCTTTTCACTGAAAGGTAGTGTGTGGTTAGTCATCACTTAAGCTACTTTTTTAAATTATTATTTTCTCTTATATTAAAAGGAGTGATGTTTTTTTTATACAAATCTAGTTATATTCTGATCTTAATGACATTTTGAACATGTGACCTTCAAAGAAAGAGAAATGTTACTGTGTACATTAGATTTTGTACAAATTATTCCTACTCCCTTTTCTCCTCTAAAGTGAAATTAAGTGTTTTAGTTCTTCACAAATATTTCAAAAACAATGAGTAAATTAACTGAAGTGAATTTAAACAAAGCCCACAAACATCCTACAAAACACATTTTCATTCATTTTAATAATGCTTTTAGTTTTAGAATAATTGAAGGTTAAAATTGTTACTAGAAGTTTGCCAGGAGTTCATAAGAATACATATGTTTACAGCTGTCCACATCAGTGATCGTAACAAACATGGCAAGAAAGAGCAGGTGATGCAAAACGAGACAGGGAAGGTTTGGGCAGGGTAGGGAACATTATAGATGAATTTATTTGTTTTCCTTTAATACACAATTGTGATTAATAATTACCATGGCAATGCAGGGTGCTTCAACTAGTGATATATGTTTAGGAGAAGGGAAGAAAGAAAACTTAGAACATAACTGAATGAAGTTTGAATGGAAAATGGAATAATTGAAAGTGATTACATAGAGATGAAATTAAATGAATACCTTAAGTTTATTTATATGGATTTATTTAAATAATTTTTAATGGTCATACACAAAATGTATGAATATAATTCTACCGAACAACTTGAATGAAACAGAAACACATTCATTCGTTTATATTCAAGCTTCAATAAAAAATTAATTCACTAATATTTTTTGAAAATCTTTAAGACTATTTTGAAATTTGTAAAAAATATTTTTGATAATCAACTTCCATTTCAGTGATATAATAAAATTTGGATGATCTTAAATATATCTTAAAGTATTGCTTGAATTTGGACATTCGTCATTCGTCATACGTCAAGAGGACAAATTCATTACCACAGCCACTTCCTCTTGTTAATTCTGAAATGTGTATCGTTTACACTGCTACTGGGACTTCACTTTGGCTTCAAGAACTCTTCTTTGTTCCCAGTTGTTGACTTCAATGGATACTTGACAGCAGCAATAGCAGATGCTGAACAAGTACAAATTGTGCTGGAATGTATCTGTGAACAATTACATTTCACAAAGCCATCAGAAGCTAAAACATAGCCAGAAACAAAACAATAGAGCAATTTTGCTAAAGAACAGGCAATACAACTTGATCAGAAACACCAAGTCCACTACTCTTTGAATGAAATTAACAGGTCTTTGGTCTGTTCCCATTTGTTTCAGGTTCTTGAATGGAAATTCAAACCACAACTATATATATCTGTTAATCATTAACATAAGACCTCATAGCTGCCACACTATGTTTATGAATATCTAATATTTGTTTTGAGAAGCATCTTAATTTTTTTCCTGTGATGTTTTATTTATAATCCACAACATCATTTTCATCAAAAGTTTGTATGAGAATTGGCACAGACAGAATAAAACTCATCATTTCTGACTTTTGGCATCTCATTTGATGTTGGCATAGTTTGAGAAAGAGAATCCAAATCTTTACAGATTTCTCTCAGTAGATCAGACCAGCCCAAAGTGTGATATTTATGTTATTTGATATGAGGACCCGATGACTAAGAGCAGAAGTGAACATGTTTTAGCTATTTATTTTGGAGGTATTTCTTCATTTTTGTCATGTGTTTACTACCATATCAATGACAATTTTATATCAATGTTAAAGGAAAAAGTGCTCCAGTGGAATTACACAGAGGCCAATGTGGCCCTTGGGGGAGATGAAGGCAAGGGCTCTATCTATTCATCACTATCATCACAGGGAGGATATTGTGTGGCAAGCACAGTGGCTTTGGACCCCCAGAAAGATCATGGTACTAATTTGGAAAAGGGGCTGATCCTGAATGGAAATCACCAGATAAAAATTCAGACCTATTTGGTATTCAGGATTCAAAGCTGATTCCTTCAGTTCAGGAAGCCAGCACCAAGAGAAACCAAAGCTCCTAAAATCTAGTGTACTAGTATAGGAAGTAAACTGAACAAACTAGATTAATTCACATTTTAATGCATACAATAATCCTTGACCTTTTAACTAATGACCTCTTACAGGTTACAAGTAACTTAACTTTCAATACATTCAAATTCCAAGAAGCTTACTTCAAGAAACATCTTAATTTTTTACAGTATTATTTTATTTTTAATCCACATCATTTCATCAAAGGTTTGTGTGAGAATTGGCACAGACAGAATAAAACTCATCATTTCTGACTTTTGGCATCTCATTTAATGTTGGCATAGTTTGAGAAAGAGAATTCAAAAACTTTTCAGATTTCTCTCAGTATATCAGACCAGCCCAAAGTGTGATATTTATGTTACTTGACATGAGGTTGAACACAATGACTAAGAGCAGAAGGTACTTTTTTTTAAATTTATTTATTTTGGAGATACTTCTTCATTTTAGTTACGTGGTTACTAAATGACACCAAGAATAATTTTATTTTTACACCATGAAGACTACAAACAGGGAATGTAGCTATAGATTGTTTCATTAGGTTGGACTCAGATTCACTAGATGGTTCATTCTTTCAATAATTATAGTATTGAAAACTGCACATTTCCACCACTGTACATTCTTTAGTTTTGTATTCAAATAAGCAAACCAGAATTTCTCCTAGATGTTATTATCCTTCTTTTATGTACTCACCATTTAGTAAACGTGACACAAAAACTTGCCCAATAGCATAAGAACCCAGAAAGTAGAAGTTTGAGAGTGCAGACATCATAAAAATGGGAGTTGCAAGAAGTGCATGAAACCTTCTGATGCCTTGGGGAGAAAATGTAGAATCCTGAAACAAATGTTGTCCATACAATATGAAATAATCGCTCAATGGCACACTAGGAAGGGTTAGTATTGGAAATAAGGACTAAATCTCCTTATGACTCACACGAGAATTCCCAAAAGAAAAGAAAGCTAGGCAGCCTCAACTTCTTACTAAGGATGTTTATACCAGCTAAATTAGTAAGCTCTCATAACACATACTTGAATTAAATCCTTAGGGAATTTTCAGGGGTTCTACAAAGACGAAAATAAGTGCAAATACATATTAATGATTGATTGTTTTGCTTCTCTAACATCTCTCTGTATCGTGGGTATGTAGAGATAGACCTATCTTTGTGACTAGCTGTAAGACAGGTTGATTGAAAGAGATATTAACTAACTTCCCTCACTCTTTTTTTCTTTCCTCTTCACACTTTCCCTACAATTATGTCACAATATAACGCAACATTCAAGTGAGAGCCGAGTTAAGTCCCACGTGTTTAATCCATGATACTTGGGTATGAATTCTATTTCTATAAATTTTACATTGTATTCCTGTGTTTATTGATACTAATTCATATGTTAATTGTATTTTTTCACTCATTTTTATCTTTGAACAGCCACTGAAGATGGGATGAATTATTCCCAAAACAGATGTATGGTGTTTATTCATTATATTAAATTTATATTGTAATACACTTTGTTATTGATACCTCCTCAATCCTCAATTAATAACCTTAAAACATAGATACTTATCAGTCTGAGCTTTTACTTTGAACTGAAGATTTTAAGTCTCTTGACATCAATTGATACCTGAGCCACTTCTTTCAGAAACATTTCAAAATTGGCTAATAATTATGGATGTAGGCTTGAACAGATCTTGTTTCCTGATATCTAATTCCCTGATTTTTGAAATGTTCTCGATAGTACTACTATTATTTTTTAAAATCTATTCTAGAATTAGAGATATGTATTTTATAATTTCAAATTTGGAATATTCAATTTCAGACCCTTGGTAAATCTCTAGAAGTACATAGAAATAGTTTGTAAGAAGTAAAAGTTGCCAGACAAAACAGAGTCATAATTGTTAAATTACCTCCCACTTCCTGTAGGCTGCAGAAGCTGATATCTGTTTTCCCAAGCCCTCCAATGTCACGCCTATGAAATTCAGCAGTGTCCAAATAAGGATGGCAAAGTGTGTAGTGTGCCACACGTACACAAACACAAAGCACATCAAGGAAGCAAACAGTTTATTCCAGTAGTGTTTACTGTGTCCACAACATGGAAGATAGATGTATCTATAAAAGAAGAGTTGAAATTGATGACCTTGGATGATACCATAAAATTCTTTTGAAATATGTACTAAAAAAGCACAAACATCAGCAAAATTACGTTTTTTTAAAATTTTGTTGATATATAATTTTTATAGTCTGCAATAAATACTTTCAAGGTATGTCAAAACACATAAGGTAATTTACTAAACAAAATCACAAGACTGAGCATTACATAACAACATTTTTCAAAAACATAAATTTGAATACTGCCCCACATGTTTTTGTTTAATCACCTTAAGACTTTCCAATTTGAAACCAGATAATAGCATCCCCCCCCCCCTTTTTTTGTTTCATAACAATCAATGTTTCAAAACATCAATGCTTAAAATGAAAACATCATTGTCAATAATAGTATATCACCTATTTATGTTGTTAAAATTGGTTTAATACCTTCAACATTGTTCATGTTGAGGAGGGTAATTTCACAGTGGTGATGTTTTTGATAATTATTGAGATTTAAGCAACAAATCAAGTGACAAAATGAACAAAACTATTCATAAAAGTTTCATAATCTGATTGAATAATACAAAATAATGGACATTTAACAAAGAAAATTAGACTATTTTTTTTCTCATCATTTGATACACAAGATCAATTTATGGATACATTTATAACAGAATTGATAAATAGGAAAAACAATTTAACTAAGCTCTGTGAGCTACCTCACCAGAGAATGGGAGACTTTTGCCCCAGATAGGGATGCTACAGCTTTAATAATAATAATTTATGGATATCTGAAAATTATTATAGTTCTTTTGTTATTAAGATTTTATTCATTTTCAATCAAAAGTGAAATGCAAAACTGACTATACAAAAACACTGAGCACAAACATCATGTTATAAAAATCATCAGCTTCAATTAAATAATGTTAAATACATCGATATTTTTCTAAAATCATTGACAATGATATCACATCCCTACTCTGAGGGTCGGTCTACCCACTGGAGAGCCTGGATTACTCTCTGAACCCCACACTGAGAAAGCTGTTGGGTTTCAACTCAGCCCTGAGTGTACATTCCTGCCTGGGGTAGACAGGCTCATCTCAGAGCTTGCATCTCTTTAGGGGAGTAGGGATCCATCTCCTCAACACAATGGTCAAATTGGTACGATAAGTCAACAATAGAGTATAGTGTTATTCATAACCCTTAATTTCTCCCGAAGGTGTATTATCCGCTATATGATTTTTCTTTTCTCTCTTTCTCTTTCTTAATTTTATTTATTTTTTTGCCCTGAGCATTTCTTATTGATTCCAAGGCAGTTCTTCTAACTTCTGGCTACTAAGAACAAAATACATTCACATATTCAATTTAACACTAGGAATCCTTAAGAAACCAAAAGTAAATTTATAGCTATTAACATACCTAGTAATGTTATGAGTGTCATTACTGCAGAGGTCAAAAGCTAAAAATTAAGGCAGAGCGTAGCTAAGCTGAGATATTTAATTTTTAATTTGGACGAAGAAGTAACAACACTGCAACATTTCGTGGTATGTCCAGCATTTTATTGGTCACCAAATACTCTCATTATATACGTATGATTTTTTGGGGTGTTGCTTGCATTATATCTATTTCAACAATATTTGTTTATCGTAGTTCAAGAAAGATGGATGCAAATAATTCTTCTGAACTTAAAGAGGCATACAGATATGACGTTCGATGAGGAAGTTGGCGCTTTGATTTCCAGTAGCAACACTTTCACATCAGCAGTAAATATGATTACTGGAGAAGCGTTTCATGGTGGAATGATTTATATTAGGAAAATGAGGTTTTTTACCAAATGTATAGTTTTCTAATTATACTATTAATCAAATTACAATTAACAATAACTATCCCAAAACATCCTGTTTGTTTTGAACATTGTTATATTTTTTTCTCAACAAACATTTGACTTGTGATGAATTGATGGTTGTGAATTTTTGTTGCTAAGGATATTAAATTTTTTAACATACATGTAACACAAGTGCACTTAACAAATCTGTAGGGTTGCATGTTATCAGGGGTTAAAGACACATGTGACCGACAAAGATTTTTGAAGTCCTATAATACAAAAGGTGTCTTTTTAGATCCACTAGAATCTACCTGTGCTTTTTGTTGATATATAAATAAATATTTGACCATTGATATTAGGTTATTATCAGAATGTGTTCAAGCCTAAGAATCCAGGGCTTACTGACTACATCAATCCTTAAATACACACTAACTACATGAAAAGACGGGATATTTACTTGAGTAGGAAGAGGTAGAGTCCTTGATCGAAGTGCCTCCACATGTAGGAGTACAGGTGCACCCGAGCAATGCATTTGGGATTATGTGGAGCATCAATTTGCTCCAACCGTGCCACAGAGGAACCGATGCCATAGACAACAACATACTTGACCATGAAGAACTGGCCCAGGGCATAACCATAGCCATAAAGTGCCCAGTTACCCATCCTCACTGTCTGTAACAATTATGGTTTAACATACAACCTAAACTTATCTGTTGGTTTGAATATTCAAAAAACATAATTAACCTAGTTCTACAGCTAAAAACTCAATCTGATTGACACTGGATCTTGTTAGGATGTTTGTTGAGACCAGATGATGAGTCTAAGTACAGTTATCAGCATTTTAAGTGGTATAAGGCTACAACCCACAAGAATGAAACACTGTCTCTGTTTATAATACACAAGTGGTTATCGATATTAAAATGTATTTGACAAAACCATTTACATTTCAAGTCAGCATACAAGTCTTCATTTTGTGGAACAAAAAGTCGGTGAGTGTTTTCTAAATATAAGGTGTCAAAATTCCTTTTCTATGCTATGAAGATTCTATCATGCCTTCTCTAAGGTAGTGGGATTCCTTCTAGCTCCCTAGGAAGCTAGTACAGAATTTTTGCTGGTTATTTGAACCAAACTCTGGATTTAAAAAAAATCAAACAAGGAACAAGCATAAAAACTTGCTGGCATCAGTTACACATAGAGAGAACAGAATCACAAATAATAAATTAATATTTGTTATCCAATATAATCATATCCTAGTTTTATCAAATCTCAACAGATGTAATATACTGTTCTTGAATCTTTTATATGAACACTTTCATTATTGTATTCATAAAATCCCTTTTTGAGAAAATTATTCAGAATTATTAACTAATTTAGCCAGGCCCTAATGGAAGAACCCAGTATGCAATAATCAGTGTGTTTACTTTCTACTTCTCAGAATCAGGGTTCCAATTCAAACACTCAGACGAAATTCGGACAAGAGTTAAGCACCTACATTTTACAAAGTATTCCCACCTTCCCTACCACTAGGGTAGCTGGCAGTTTGGGAATAAATAAGAGCAGAATGTGTGTCTTAAAAATCACATGTATCTTGCCTTATCAGAATATTTCTTGAATGAGCACTAACTATAGGTTGTAGTGTACAAGTAGTTTGCAAACAACAGGATTTAAATCCTAGTCTAAGACCACTTTTACTTTGATAATGAAAAACGAAATTTTTCTCTGGAAAAAGGGAATTTTTAAAATGAAAGTGAAGATATGTTCTACGGCTGGAGTTATATTCTACTAGCCTGCTTGGGAGACGCTGTGTCCTAAGCATAGTTGCCAATGTTTTGGTTGTAATACTATGACCTTCCACAAGACAAAATGTCCTAACACATTTACACTTTTTCAGTACCAGAGGATCCGAAAACGATTTCCATTGAAATCTTGAAATTGATTTTCAGCAGCATTACATAAGTCTCTCAACACTACGTAAATTACTTTATATATACATGTTCTTATACAGATAGTAAAATACAGATGTGCAATGAAGGTAAATGTGGTAATGGAGAACACGCTAACAAGATTCTACTGATTATTTTACACATTCCTCACTCTATGGACTTTTTTACTTGGAAGTACCAGATGCTGAAGTAAATTTTAATACAAACCTTAGGAATCATGACGAAAGAGTTGAAGTACAGGTAATGAAGTATAGCATCAATGACCAGCCCCCAAAAGACATATCTCAAGAGGCTTAGAAGAGCACATAATATTCTTGGAAATGTCCATCTCTTGTAGGTTTGCTTCAGCTGCACAAACAAATCAACTTATGCAGATGGAAACAATTATTTGGTCATACCTCTAACTGTGGATTTATGAGTTTTAAGAGACAATTTAAGAGATTAAATTAGTAAATACAAATACACAATAAAATGTAAATAGAACATCCTTCAGCAACTATTTTTACAAATTCAATTTTTCATTAGAAATGACGTCACCACTTGTTTGCAACCAAGATACATCTCAAATTGCAGGAGAATGGCAAAACCCATGCAGAAGCCATTAAAAAATCACCTTTGCAAAATTTAGCCTTTCACCTGCCATCCCCAAATCTTTGTAGGAACTTGTATTACTTATACCCCCTCTCAATTAACCCACTTACAGTTCAGTGGTGCATAAATGCACCAAATAAAATGCAATAATTTTCTTAGGAAATTTATCTACGAATTCCTCGTCTTCTTAGCTAGCTATATTACTTTAATATTCATTATTATAGTGTATTTCTTACTATTGTCATGAGTATTGGTTTAAGAGGTTTATTGACCCTACAATGCAGTTGAATTAGAAAACCTTAATTATAATAAAACATAACAAATTAGAATAATAAATAATAGATATTTGTAAATTTGTATGTTTTAAATTTTGCAGATCCTCTCCTCGAACACTGTAGCTACGTAAATGCATTACTGTCATTCCTTCTCCCCGGCCTTCCCTTTCTGCAGTCATGGACCCCTCTCCCACCAGTGAACAAGTCATCTAGACAAGAATTCCTTAGATAAAGAAAAAGTTTTGACCTTACATTATTTTTAATTATGTTCAAAAAATACTTTCCTATAAAATCAACACTGCGGAAGCAACTGTTTTTCACTGAATTTGATACTGCACTAGGCAGATGATAAATCCCAAAACCTCTACCTTGCCTTCAACCCTCCGCGCACCTTGTATCCATTATTTCAATGGCCAGTAGGAGACGTATCAACCCCCTCTTCACTTTCCCAATTTAAATTAAAGGGATCTCTCTTAAAGTATTAACATTTGTGTGAAATTACATACATGTCTTGATGGGAGTTTGTAAGTGACGGTCAAACTTCAAGACCTAATGGTATTGGATTGAAACCTAGCTAAGATCTGGGAAAAGGCTTTCCACCATGCGAATAATAATTCTAGAAAGAGGCCTGGTTTTGATGGGTTTTTCAGGAATTAATTTCTGGAATTTCTGAATGGCATAGCAGTACTTTAAATACAGGTCACGATTCAAGTGAGAACCTTTCTTCCCAACTTGTTTGCATTCTCACATGGTCGATCCCTATCAACTAAAAAGTGCTGCAAGTATGGAGATGTTATGCCAAGGCAAAATGCTGGGCAGTAGTGCTGTTACAAAGAATTTGTTTTATTTACATTTTTAATGTGTCACTCAGTACATGAACATCTTGCCTTTAGTATTCTTTCTTATTTCTAAACTTCGTTGATTGTCATGATAAAATAATACTCAATACCAGCTCAAAACTCACTGTACATTATTTCCACAAGTGAGATAATAAATTTCATGAAGCACGACCTAAGTAGCACAGTAAAAATAGTACTCACCCCAACCTGGAAGTCGCTGTACATAATAACGGGTCCCAGGAACAACACTGGAAGATAGAGGCAGTAAGAGAGGTAGAGCACAAATTCAACGGGCATAGGTGGGCGGGGCGTGGAGGGTGATGCTTTCAGGGCATCCAGACAAAATCCTATGCAGCGTAGAAGAACCCAGGATCCACACACACTCATCATGTAGTGTTCCCTCCTCTCAAGTGATAAGACATCCTGTAGCAACATAACAATAATTATCATCATGTGGCAATACATACTGAGCTTTAGCTCCCTTTGAAGATTGAAAACATTCTTAAGAAATAACATGACCCAGAAAGAAGGAATAAACTATTATCTGCCACCCACATCAAAATTTACTGGGCTTTCTCAACCTAGACAAGTTAGCAGCTAGGGAGGGCAATCATCAGACTAGCTGTTGGAGGGCAATCATTAATACTAAATTGTCAATATGTGACATAGGTTAAGATAACTCAGTATTGCTTTTGATATTATAAGTGCGACTATTGTCATGTTGAACACATTTTTTACGTTTATTGTCAGGGTAAATTACTGATTTTTTGAGTAGCTGTGACATAAGTTGACTTTTTTTAATCTAGCACATGCATCTTATTAACTTCCCTAACTAACCCAGTTAAATCAATTAAACAAATTGAGACAAACTAAAATTCCATGGAAGAATGAACATTTATTTAATTTCTTTGTATGTTCTCCCCAAAGTACATGTGCCAGAGACACTCATGGTGTTCCACACAAAAATAATTATCATCATTACCAAGAACCAAAGGTGCTGAACATAATTTATTTCATCATTTCCATTTAAAAGATGCTAACAATAATACCTCAATTGATATATTTTCACCAGAGCCACTCCACTTTCATACTTTATGCTCAGTTACAGCAAGAAAATAACTGCATCACTATGAAAAGGATGTATATTAAATATATGCCCAAATACACAAGGTATTTATTGAAAGGCATTTTTGAATATTCACAAAATATCTTCAATTCCACAAAACAGTTTGTACAGTTTAATAAAATTTCACATATGATTCATGAAGTTATAGAACTAAACGTTATGTACCACTTTATGTACAATTCAAATTTTCAATGATAATAACCTCGGTTTGTCCACGAATTAGAGTCTTTCATTTCACAAGTAATAATATTCAATTTTGAATGTTTTAGAGGGGTAGGTTTTTCAAAATCAAAATTCCCAATATGCACATGTGTGATATGTGTCCAGGACTCACCACTATGTCACCCATGTTGTATCCAATAATTAATGTCACACATACTGCCCACAGGAGGATGCGGCTGCGCAACAAGTGGAGGGCGTATATCAGAGCACACTTCATCACAAGCACTGCAGTTGCAAATGCACCCACATAGTTCAGTAGGAAGATAGCACTGATCAGCACGTACCAAACGGGCAGTAGCTAAGAATAACAAGAGCATTTACATCAGGAATGGGAGAAATAGAGAAAAGAAGAAAATAAAATAAAATATAACAACCAACAAGAAATAATTAAATATAGGAAGTTATGAAAGTCAAGAGAAATACATTCATCACCTAAATGAGTTTTTCTTACAACCATTCATAAACTTTAAGAACAATAAAAAATATAACTACTTTAAAACACTGTACACTCCAATTTCTAAATTTTCATAACATTATTTAAACAAAAACATTTTGACGTTTGAATTGGAAATTCAGAATTTCCTAAGTAAATAAGACTTAATTACATAATTGAGTTATCGTCAAATTTTACCAAATATTTGGAAATAACCATTTAAAAATTACAAAAATATAAAAAGAAATAGGGTTAGAATTCTTGTGTTTTAGTTAATATTAATTCTGTACATCACTCTTGTGAATTTAGTTATAAACAAGGAGAATGAACATTTTTAGTTTGGAAAAAAATCCATGCAAGTAAGTGCAATTTGCCAGATATAAGTAAATTTACTAATAATGAAATGATTAAATGATCATCAAATCTAATAAAGTAACATGAATCAATAGAATGAGACTGTCATCGGTGAAAATGAAGTCATTTAACATTTTGAAGACATTAAATTTTGCTGTTCTCAAAATATTCCAATCCCACATAGTAAGTATGAGTTACTATACTGTTGAGATATTTTTTGCAACATTTTGTACTATCCAATTCACTTGAGTTTTCACTAACAATTACAACTTTCTACGATTTTAATTACAACAGTAATTTCTTTATGGAAAGATCCAGAATACAAATAACAATTTGTTTTTAATTGAAAAGAATTTTGATTTTAAACATTTTTATAAACTACTCACAAAACAAATTCTTACTTCAATATACCTATTACAACTCAGCCAATAATGCAATTGAGATGTACAGCCATAAAGCAAGATACAAAACATTATAAATACAGAAGAGAATGTGACATTAAATTTAAAATAAACACATGTCATAAAATAAAGTATACCTTAGCTGTATAATAAGCATGGTGAAGAGAAAAAAGTCCACAAGCAAATTATCGCACATATAAAAACTGCTGTAAAAATACTTTCAACAATCATTAACACAAAAAGTGTCTGAGTTAAATGAGGGGAAATAAACAAAATTAACTTTTATTTGACAAAAACACAACTAACTTACAATTTCTTATTTTCTAAAAGCAACTGGGAAGAAAAACACATATTCAGAAAACAAAGAGTGGTTACCTCAATGTTGTTGCGCCGCACAAGCTCTGCGCCTACGAAATGAGACACAAGCCATGGAACTTTGAAGAGAAGGAAAGGAACCCACATCTGCCATTCGTAGTCACTCGAGTCATCCTTCACAGAGATAGACCAGCCTACCTCATAGGCCTTGTATCGGTTAGGGTTCATGACTGCCACATAAAGAAAGCAAACAGTTTACAAATATAATAAGATGCAATGTTTTCTTTTTGTCTTATGTTTTTTTCCCCCATGGATCCAAAATAGCAAGATTTTAGTTGTGACTAATTTATATCTTCCTTTAATGAGGCTTTTCCATTAATACTTCGAACTTCTTTGGGTTTATTACAAGTGCAAGTGCCTCTCTAATTTAACTGTTTCAATTACGCACAGTATTATTTAGGTACATTATGACCAGATGTGTCTCTGTTGAACTGCTATTTTCAGTTTTGATGGCTAATTTTTTTGTCAATATGTAATTATTTAATAGTTACAGAAAGTTAAAGTACTGTCTCCAGTCACACCCAAAATATTTTGATGAAGCAATGAATCGGTAAAACAAATTATTGTTGTGAAGTGAAACTCATAATTGTCACTATTTTTTATGTCAAATTCAAAACATTCCAATACATTTTACATGTTTCAAAGTAGTGGCTAACAGAGAATTAATATTCTAGTAGATCTGTCTTCATTTATTGTATCAAATCCATATTCTTTTCTAGTTTCTATGAATATTCAAGTAAATAAATATATAACATGAATTTAAATTAACAATTTCACAAGTCTTAAAATTTTTGCTTCTCACAAACAGGAAACGAAATCTAGAAGCCTTTTTTAAGCCGAATCCAGAACTCTAATCAGTTTTGAGCTGTTATGCAAGGTTTGGCAGGAATATTTGGAATTCTTGGTTGAGTATAAGATGCTTTGTAAATACGACTAGTTCTTCCATCCATTCATAAATTCATGTTTCCTTCTATAAATAAATTATTGAACACATCTTAACAAAGAAAACAACTCTGTAACCATTGTGCCTCATTGTTAAAGGTCTTTTCTTCTTGGAAAGTAAATTGTTTATGCGTGCTTTACAGTCAATGTCTTTTAGTTGTGTTCGAATTGTAAATTTCATCTGAGTGAGAATTTAGTCAGAATAGTCAGTTGTATACAGTGTTGGTTCAATTTTCCCCAACCCAAAATTCTACAAGTTTTTTTAAATATTAAAACAACAATAAAAACCTACTTGAAAATTGAAAAATATCTTTTACAAACATAAATGTTACAATCTAATTTCCAAAATATTGTTACATGAAAATTTAACATTTTACAAAGGTATATTATACATATTTTGAAGACAAATTATAAGGTTTATGATCTACAACATGGTCTCTTAAAGAACATCATAAAAATCTAATACTTTTAATGAAAATTACAACTTTATTACATATCTGTGAAAGTTTTTCTATGGTGTTTATAGACTTTGGCCAATTTCTCTGCCCTTTCTTCCCCCTAATTGTTCAACAATCAGATCTAACCAAACTGTAAGTTGAAAGACTCATTTGATTGCTGCAGAACTTGCTAGGCAATTTGAAATACTTATCAACAATGAACAAAATCTGCAAAATAATTTTTCATGTTTGAACATTTTATTTGCGATAATTTTGCTGTGGAAAACTGGTTTTTGATTCACATTAAACATTGATGATGGGAATCTTTGGTTTTGACAACGCTAGGGTCATTTTGCTCTGAACATACAGATGGATGAATTACCAACTCTTTCATTTGCGAAATTCCCAATTACTATTTATATTGATTTCAGTTAGCATTTATTAAATATAGTTCATTCTGAAAATTCCATTTTAATCAAAATACTGTCCTTTTCTATGTCACTATGAAGACATGAAACATAAAAATCATGTTCTAACCAATTCACTTGTATCCCTTCTTTAACCCGCCAAAATATTGTGAATATTTTGAATGGACCATGAATATTACCTATCATATGTCAGCTTCTATGTTTACCGCCAATATATATACATTATACATTTAAGCAATTTAATTATTTTATTAATATAACAAGCAGGGGAGACAAGAGTAAATCTTACTACCAACTAATAAATAAATCTTCCGTTTGTAACTAATTAATGTAAGAATATGTTACAGTTTTATATTTAAATAAATTAATATAAATACATCTTCAAACCAATAGAAATTAATTTTAAAGTGATTGCAATTACGTGAATAGACAACTGACAACTACCATTAACGACAAGAGGGATAGAGGTAGACCAACAAGAAGATGGCATCAGTAGAAACACTTCACCACATGAAGGAATACTGCTTTACTACCCACCAACAGGACAAAAGCATCACTCCTAAACTGAGAATGATAATGATGAAGATGAAGTCGTAGGCTTCCGCGGCCAGAGTCATGTGCATGATCTGGTCTGATCACGTCGGCAACACAGCCTTGAACGCGGCGTCACCCGGACAGCCCAGATCACAATGATGATGATGATGATGATGAAAACCCAAATAAACCCAGTGAGATGTGTTATTTTTCAAAATACCAAATTTGTCCCAATCCAGGATGTATAAAAATGTCACATAAATGTTTCAATGTGCCAGACAATTTCTGTTACATATATGGAGAGTTTATTGGAAAGCATCAAAGGAGATCAGCATCACCTCTCTCATAAAAGCAGCACAGCACCTATATTTTATATGAAGTGTTTGCAATGCGAACAATAAACAGACCTATTTGATGTGTATTGTGCATAAAGAATACATCAATGTCTTACAAACTTGCCTTTTACTGAACCAATGATTTGGATAAGCAACAAGATCACTTAAATGACTGCTACTTTTGTGTCACTGGTAGTGGATTTCTCTGCAAAGTGCAAGAAAGGAACTGCTGTGTATTCCAATTTACCTTTGGCAATAAGGCCAGTTGCTTGTAGTCCAGTTATTACTTATCTTGAGAGCTCAGAATACGTCAATCAGCAAGGGTGTCCTACTTGCAAGGCCTCAAGAGCCACAACTGACACCTGTAATACGGTTACGAATCATATTTTCATTGTTCTGGCGATCCATATCTGACTTCCCCAAACTGTTCAACTCAGCAGTTTGCTTGGCTGCTCGGAAACTGGAAAGGGGGAGGGGGAGGAACCATGTGTGATATCAGGCCATGCCATGCGTAACGTGGCAGAACACATTGGGAGAATATTTTACTTTAATAACCTTTGGCAGGCTACAATAATCATCACAGCGGACCACCAGTTGTACAACTGTTTTAGAGCATGATGATGATGATGATGATGATGATGATGATGAAGAACAATAACAACATTCAGAAGACAATGATGATTTCCATGTTTCTAATATTGTCAACAAATCCCTTATGGTGTCTCAAGAGAAATTAAATTACCTGATCGGAGATCTAAATCAATTTAAAACGTAAGCTGAGTTGTTTGGATAACAAGAATTACTCCAAATAGAAGTGTTAGCATCTTTCGACATCATGAAAACAAGTACAATCAGTATTTTTCAACCAAAGAAAGGCCTTCATACTGCAATAACATAAACAGCTTACTGCTAAGCCTTGGATTAATGCAACATGTGAATGAATCGCGATTCCTCATATATGCGTCAAAGAGTAAGTTTGAAAGCCATTTTGCAACATAATGTTAACAAAACTCCCTTTGATTCTAATTGCCAATTCTGTGCACTTAAAGGAAGTCTATGAAATCGAGAAATACCTATTAAATAGTATCAACAATTCTTTCATGTGGAAGGTATAGAAGATCTAAAAGTGATCACTATTCTTTTGGAAATGCATCTGGGTTACATAAAATACTGCTGTTTTCTTAGTGAATGAGACAGTCAAGCAAGATTCAAACATTATGCTGCCCGTGAATGGTATGTAAGATGTCCCATAGAGGGGCACAAAAATGTGCTTCATAAAAATCTAGTAATATTTACAGTCTACCCTTGCATAACAAGCTGGGGCTAAAGAACTTTGATGTTTCAAAATCTGCGGCAAAATCCAAAGAGGGTATTTTTATTTGTTCCCAGAAACGGCTATTCGTAAGAGATAATAAAGTGGATGAGGCCATAGAAGGAAAAGGAAAACATGCCAATGAAAGCTACAATGATGTCTCTAAACACTTCTTAGAGCACAGGAAAACCGAAGACATTAAAAAAATTACACGAAAAAACTGTTAGTAGCCTACTATGAGATGGTATATAACAAGTCATTGAAGTTTTATTTCTTGCATGCCTAATTGGATTTTTTCTGAAAAATTTGGGAGATGTCAGTGATGAAGTGGGTAAATAGAAAGCAGTTCCATAAGGACATTTTGGCTATTGAAAAACATTATCAGGGAAGATGGAACTCAGCAATGTTAGCAGATTAATTTTGGTCAGCAATACCATCTTCATCATACGACAACCAAAAGATCCTAGCAGTCCAATTAGTATCTGTAATATGTAATGTTACCAAGATTCACCAAAATATATAACCCATACAGTTGTCGTTTTTTTCAAAAACTATAAGTGATATGAAAAACTTAACATGTGAGAAGATTCAGCATTCCATTTTATGTAAAAATCACTTAGTTTCATCAAAGGACCAGAAAAAAAAAAGTTGAAATTTGTTGTTCAGTGTTATCAGATCTCATTAACACTTTTGATACTAAGGAAATATCCAATATGTTCTCATCATGTTACTGCTATATTCTATGGATGTATGTTGCACGATCTTCTGCATTTATTATCTTTGTCAGGCTATTAACGTATCTTGGGTGTTCGTAGTTAGCAAAAGTTAAAGTGTGCTTCTATTTGTTTGCATGCGTTTGCAATTTTTCCCAGGAATTAGATATTCGTACCTGCAGACATTGTCAATTACGTTCAAAATGTCTTTCTTTGTAAGTAGTGTACATGCTGTTAGCGACCATGTCAAATTCACAGCAACTCTCAACATTGGTAATTCAAAATATTTTAAATGACAAATTAGAACTGAATTTTTTCTGGACTTTAGACTAGTTTGAGGAATGAAAATAATAGCGAAGCGAGATAATGGTGTGAATGATTTTTTTTGGAGAGTTGTCTCAAATTCAATGTTTTCATTTCCTTCAGAATGGTATGAAATTTATGAACAACTGAGTTACCATGATATGGAAAACCAGGAAAATAAAATTTCTTATAAATGAACATTCAAATAAACCAAACTAAAAAAATTAATAAATTAAAAGAAAGAAAAAGGAACAGAAGAAAAAATTGATGAAAAACTGTTGAGTGTCCATGCATTCTTTTCTAAGAATTTAGTGTTTATTCATACATAAACTGATTATTAATTTTCTTTGGGCTCTATATTGCAAGTAATTAAGTGTAAGTGAGTAAAATGGATCTAGAGAGCTGTCGAGAATTAACTAAAAGCGTAAAGAAGAAACAATCAACTGAATAATTTGAAAAGAAAGATACAATCACATAAAAATAAATGAAATTTTCATTACTCTATAGATACTTTTTGCATTTCTTAAATATACATTTCTATTCTGTGAGCCTAAAGTTTTTTTTTTAAATTTAAGAAATAAGAATCAGGTGGACATTCATCAATATTTTGAGTTGTTTGCATTCATTAAAGGCTTATTGTTATTACTCTCCACTGTAGAGACAAAGAAAATTATAAAACATAATAAAAGCACTGTTAGGACAGATAATGTTGTTTTTCACAGCAAGGATTGTTTCATATATTATTAACTACCACTAAGAAATGAGTTTATAACTGTAAAAGTGAAATTTCTCAGAACAGAAAATGTGACATTCATATTTATAAGTGAGAATGGAGATAAAATGGGGGCCCCAATTTAGTCACAGTGAGACATATTACCTCAGCCCCCCTCCCTGCTCACCATGTACTGCCAGGACACCATTGGGTACGTGTACACAAGGGCAATGCCCACAGACATAATGGAAATTTCAATCCCCCCTCCCCAACCTCCTGTAACACTTAGGTCCCTTCTTTCTTAAACGAAAGAGTTTTACAATTTCCTATAATTGTGCATCAATTACACAACAGTTAATTGTTATGAGAAGGAAATAACAAAATGCCAGTCCATAATGCAAATAAATAGTTTTTGTTCATCTAAATTAGATCTTTCCTCATAATATTTTTAATTAAAACTCAAACTACATTATGGTAAAAGATTTTCAATTTCTACAATCAATTTTGTAACTGTGAGTTCCTTTTAAAAATCTTGAAATCATTACTACCTTTATTGTAATATTTACTAGAAAGCTGATGAGCAACATAATTTCAACAAATTACTAAAAACAAATTACATTGTTCTGCCATGTCAAAATACTATTTAAAAAATCATCACTAATCATTTTTTTATTAATAACCTGAATTTCCATTTAAATAGCAAAGATTGTAATACACAGAATGGTAATTGTGTTTCTCCCCAATCAAATGAAACATGCACTTCAAAAAAAGAGTACTTACAGTGTGTGGCATCCCAGAGTTGGTAAACAGAATAAAATACTGCAGAAACCCATGTCACACAATAGAAAGTGATTTCTCCAAATGATAAACTTGCATACATTGTTAACTTGCTAAACTACAATTGTCATACGCTTGGAGACCGCTGGTTCCACCAAAACCTTGAAATAGAAGAGAAATGGCAATTAGAAAAGCTTCAAATCCCAATCAATTATCAAGGGAAACATTCGAAAATCTTCTGGATTTTATACCTTATTATATCACCTATTCCGCTTTCTTCTGGAAGTTTCTTTTAAAGAAACCACTGATAATATTGAGACGTAAACAAGTTACGGAAAATATTTGATTTCTTTCCTTTTCATTGTATTAAGTCCCGGTAAAACGAAATACTTAGGGTTGGAAACTTCCCATTGTGCCCTACTATTAAAAAGATCTTCCAAAGGGTACATAAATATATTCGTTCTCATGACTCACAGGACTTCATACTACAAATTATTTTTCTGCATATTAATGTACGTCCGACTCGACGATAATACACTCACAACCCATCGTATCATATCCACTCCACGAAAGATGACCACTATATTTACAAACATCAAACTTCACCCTCGTGGAACTCGTGGCGGAGACGTGTGTATTGAAAACAAAGATACACCGGTGACAAAAGACGTGCGTATGAAGTACGATTTATTTAGTCGTCTACTTGACGTAAATCAACTGTTGCGATTCCATCCAATCAAAAGCTTATATGTCGCTACTGCGACATTACTATGGGGACGTTCAAGCTCCCGAGTGGATAAAACCACGAATGTCAAGTGCATGGTTAAATACATCTTAGTATAGTTATCATTCAACTGTTTCTTATTTACACCGTGGGTTGGGGTTTTGCGATTACATTCGAGAGGTAACGAGCTGGTATCACGCCAAATTTCTGAGAAACAAAGTATATACCAGCAAAATACGAGCTGTGACTTCAATTAAGTCATTTTTACAATAATCTTGCGACGATTACACGGTGTGACAATTCCATAAACGTTAACGGTAATATTACAAAAATAAATACATCAGTTACTGGTTAAGTTGCAATTCTCAACTACAAACTAATATAATAATTTATTATTTTTGTTTATTTGCCTTATGAAATTTTGCAATTTATTTTCCTGTGCATTCATATCATAAGAATTGTACTTTATAATAATAACATGTAACTGTAGTTAACAAAGGTAGTATATACAATCAAATACACTTTTGCAGGGGGAAATGGATATTGTAAGATTAGTAACATCAAAATTGAATGTTGAAGACATAACCAATGAAATAGCATCACCAAGTTGTGGTGCTATTTCTTTATTTGTTGGTACAACACGTGATACATTTGAAGATCGCAAGGTACAGTTGTCCTGTAAAATGATGTCATTAGAACTTATTTACTGCCATAAGTTTTCATCCTTTAGAGAATTGGATATTTAAGCCACCTCAAATATGAATTGGATACCAAGCATTTTCAGTTTCATTTGAGATAATAAAAATTTGTTATAATTTTTTTTTAAATCTTCACTAATTTTTTATGTAATTATAACATCTGTCTTTTTTTATTGGAGTAGCTTCATCTTTTTTGCTTTGTTTTTAAAAGTTAATTTGTGTTTTTACAAAACGATCAACTTGAGTAAATACAATGACAGAAAGGATCATGGTTTTAAAATATGAATACAAGATCCAAAAATGAAAATTAAAGATTTGTGGGAACTGTAAGAAACTTTAAACAAAAATGTACATTATAAATTAACACAACAGAATTTCAAGACCAGCATTTACTATTTAAAATAAACTTTGATGTCTGGAATTTATATCTTGATTTCTCAATTTTAAACTGATTTTGAAATTTTCTTTAATTTCACTGATACTTTGTCATGTTGACATGTAAAATTTCATGTTTTTAAAAATTAAAATTCAAGAAATGAAATATCAATCACTGTATCTATCTAATACTATCCACAAATAACTATCAGAATATCACTATATATACATTGTACAGTCATGTTATATTCAATAATAGAACAAGAGAGGAAGTCACCATCTACCCATTGAAGAAAAATACCTGGAAAAGATAAAGTAGAATCTGGCAATACTTTTGTATCAAAAACCTTTTTCTTCAATTCTGAGTCTGTCAAAGCTGAAGGCATGATGACAAAGTGCTGAGTCAGCACACAGCCGGCAGGGACTTGGCAAACCCACGAGAGGGGCCAAAGTGTAATGAGATCCCAGTGTGATTTTCCAGGCATGTCTTTGACTTTCTTTAAATAAATTCTGCTTTTACATAGCGTTTACATTATTAGGAGTAGACAATATTTCTCTATATTCTCTGATCACTACATTCTAGTAGGCTGTGAACTGTCACTCGAGTTCTAATGCTTTGTTACATCCTTCAATTCTTCAGTAATGTATGTTTTGAGTGATTCTGATACATTTCTATGATTTCAAGGTAATAACTACATGATCAAAATATTTCAGGATTATTCCTTTTTAAATAATTCATTTTTGGTGGTACTGCCTGCCTGTTTGATTTAGTCATGCTACATCATCACTACCACCATCATTGTTCTATTCATTATGTAAATAAATGCATACTTTCTGTGAAAAAAAGTTAATTTTTATTATTATTATTTTTATTTTGGTAGGTGGTTCAACTGGAGTATGAAGCATATGAAGAAATGGCCCAAAAGTCCATGAAAAACCTTTGTTGTCAAATTAGAGATAAATGGAGCATAAAAAATATATCAATCCATCACAGGTCAGTGATTGTGGAAGTTATATTCTAGATGGCAACCTTTGAACTTTCAGTTTTACTGGTACAGGTAAATGCTGAGCCATAAAAACTCACCTCATGCTATATACTAGCAGGGGAAGGATTTTTTGCTTCTTTGAAGGCTCTGTGATATTCAAATACAAATTAGTTTCATACATTCATATCACATAGATATCTTATCAGATCAGTGCTGAGGCCAAAAAGAACTGAACAAACAATAATGACCAGGGTGACAGAGACCACCACCTCATTTAACTTCTTTTTTTTCTTTTTTCCCCCCCCTTCTTTCCCAAAACTTTGTCTCGTTTTTCAGGTCTCATGAAAAATACATTTTTTTTTTTTCATTATTAAGCTAGATTAACCTTAAAGCTAATTTATATTAACATTCACAACTGCTACAAGATGTAATTATATACAGATTATTCAAGGATGGACAGGTTGATTTTTTATTTTCAGAGTGTGTTTTGCTAGGGCTGGCTGTAGCCCTGGGCTGCACTTTCACACAAGCAAACTAAGCACATGGACCCACCAAGAATTTCCATCAAACATTTTTTCCACAGATGTATAATACAAAATTTTTTGTTAGACTATTTTGTAAAACTTGATAAAACCTAAAAATAAATTATAGTCCAAAACTCAGCACCAAAAATAAAACATTATTAATCTTTATTTTTACAATTTGTTTTAATAAAATAGAAATTGCTATTTAGTAATGTAATCATATCATAATCAATCTCATCAATGATGAAATATCTTAAAATGCAAGATTTGTTTTTAGAGTAAATTTTTTTAGATACTTATTTAATCGAGAGGGAGCCACGAGTAGTGTTTAGCAGTGTTGTTAGATCAGCCCTGACTATAAGCATGGCCAGACCATTTGGGGGTTTGGATTGCTTGGAGGCCCAAAAATTTGCAGTCAGTTCATGTTTGTGAAAATTAATGAAGAAAATAGAAATAAACAGATAACGTTTGGTTTAAAAAAAATACAGATTCATTGTTATTTAGTTTTATATTCTAAAATTATTATAGGGAAGTTAGGATCGATAAAAATCAAAATATATTTCAGGGACCAAATTACGGTATATTGGCTGAAAATTAGGTGTATGTAAATCAGGAATAGTGTAATGATGATGAATGGAAATGTAATTTGTGTGGGACAGGTGTAAGTAATTTGAAACTAAAAGATGTTGAATCTTGAATATGTAATTATTATGGTTCAAAAGGGAAAAATGTGCATATGTTAAGGTTTTGCAAAGATCTCATTGTTACTATCCTTTTCATAAATGACAAAAACTCCCATTACGAAGCTTATGAACACTTAAAAGAAAAGGTTTATTACTTACCATGGTTGTTCTCAGAGGTGTATCTATGATATGACAGACATGGCATGTGCCATGGGCATCAGTCACCAGTGCCACTATTTAGAGTATAACCACTAAAACAAATAACCACCACCCAAATTTGAAGTTATGTGATGGGCACAAATACTATGCTTGCCATGGGTGCCTGAATATCTAGACGCGCCTCTGGTTATTCTTTATTTAGATCAGTTTTCTTAAAAGGATATTGTTAAACTCTAATCTTGTATGAGGTTAAATATGTTTTCTAGTCTGGTTATGTATTAGTTACTTTACTATTCAATCCATCATTTATTATCTTAAACTTTCCTCAAACCTTGAGATAAAACATATTTGTTCTCTAAAGTGGCTGTGCTTGTTGCAAAAACTGGCTATATGGATAATTAAAATTTAAATAATTTAATAAACATTTACTTAACATTTAATTAATTCTTATTTACAAATGCTTAGGACAATGAAAGTTATTTGGTGAGATGACATGCAATTGTTGTCATCACTGAAAATTTTAACCACCAATTTAGAGATGATCAGTTGTGAATCTCGATGTCAAACTTAATAACAAAATAAGTCAAATGTGAACTTAGATTACATATTTTTTTAGGGGGAGATCCTAACTTTTAGTCAAAGCTCAAAATTGTCTAACCTTGCCTCTCTTATTAACCCCCAAGCTACATGATTATCTTTGATTCAAGTATTAATTTGGAGCGTTTTGTTTTAAAACAAACTGCCTTTATGAAATGCTTATTTGTGCATTGCAGGTTGGGGATCGTTCCTGTCAAGGAGGCCAGTGTGGTTATTGCTGTTGCTTCACCCCACAGAGCTGAATCCCTGAAGGCTGTTGAGTTTGCCATCAATGAACTGAAAGCTTCTGTCCCAATATGGAAGAAAGAGGTGTATGAAGTGCATGATCCAGAATGGAAAGAAAACAAGGAATGTTCTTGGAAGAAATGTTGAATATATAATTGTGCTACCCAGACAGGAGAAATTTATTTCATACAGAAAAAAAAAATTGATGAAGTGTAGTGTAATATCCATTTTCCTGGGTTTAATGATCTGTTATTATCTATTTGTGAGTCCAATTATCCAGGATTTGTTTAACAAAAAACAAATAATTTTTCTGCAAATGAAATTATGATATGTACCAAATTTATGGGAATTATTTAATATAAACATTGTACATAATACTATTAATTTTTACACCTATCATATTGAGTCGCTTTGATTTTGCATTAACTTCCTTCACTGACATTACCCTGGATAGTGGAGATTATTCTGAACAGGTTTTTAAGGTCATTTCAATCTAAAGCAAATTTATGTAGTACATTATTGAAATTAGGGCATAATGGCTAGCGGTATCATATAAGAACACAAATATTAAAATACCAATTCTTCAAGATTTTTTGAATTTATGAAAAGGTCCTCGGTATAGTAATTTTCATGGTACATACATTTATTTTGTTTTAGTTAACTCCTTTTTAATGAAGACAATGTCCAAATTGGTGTTAAAAAATAAATAAAAAAATAATGTGGGACCAATTAATCAACATGTCAATGCAATATATTAAGGGCATTAAATAAGGAGCTAAACCCTCCATTAAAAATTATATTTTTCTTCCATGTTAAGGAGCTTTCTCAATTTGAGCTTTAAAAAAAATATTGATGAACCCTGTTACCAGCAATCTTTCTTATCAATTGCATATTTCTTTAATTTTTTTGTGTTAAAAGTAAAACAAGTAGCAAAGTACAAAAAGCTGTAGTTTGGGAGTGTAGTTTGTTGACTGAAATATGTGATAAAACAAATATGTTTAATTATTTCAAGATTTGAAAAATGACCATATGACCAGACAGTGTTTTATTTTATTTGTTCACAACATTTCAACCTGGGACCACATATTCTTCAGGTGTATACTGAATAATGATTAAAATAAGAGAAAATTAAAAGTAATTAACTATTATAAATTACATATTATTTCATGTTTATCATTATATAGGATGCATCTGAAGTAAATCTCATCCTGAGACTGAAACTCTGTGAACAAATGAAATAAAATATTGTCTGTTCATCTAGTTGATCTTCAATATGTGAAATTATTTTAATAGACATAAATCTTATCCTTGTTCCAAATTGTATTACACATTTAATGTGATGTTATAAAGAAATAATATTACTTTGAGAAATATATTTGCAAAAACTAATTTTTGTGAAGGACAATGGTAGTTTTGTGTAATTAAATATATATGAATTGTTATACTTATGAAGTGCAGCTATATTGTTTTAGTTTTCTCAAAATAAAAACTTTATGATGTTATAAGAACTTTTTTTCATAAGATAAATATAATCCTTAATATTACCTCTCATTGAAATGCTTAGTATTTTAGATTACTTCAAATTTAATCAGTCATTTGAAGCTCAGAAATGTTCTATGGTGGCCAAAGAGATAGGATTCCAGTGTCCAGGACTAAATTATTGAAAAAATATTAAAAAATCTTGCGTGAATATTACAGATCTCTTGTTCATTCCATTCATTCACAAATTATAAAGATTTCTTGTTCTAGAGCTTAATTTTTTAATTAAAGATGAATGTCCAAATAACATACAAAAAACTTTTAAGTTTGGTTTATGATGTTAGCAAGTTGATCTTTCTGAAGAAATTCTAAAATATTCTAGTGATTACAGTAGAGAAGATACATTACGTTTCACAACACTGCGAAGTTGAATTGAAAAGGGGCATATGAAAAATACTTCTGCTTTTTAGAGAGGAGGGAATTTCTAATTATGATGAAAACAATGGAAGGGAAGAGGTTTCCAGCAGCAATATTTGATGAAGAACGAAACCCGACGGAACAGTGTTTCGGTACCTCAAAAATAATTGTTTAACAACATCGTCATTATATATATATATATATATATATATATTTATATAATATATTATATATATATATACACATATATATATCATACGAAGGTCCTGTGATAAGTCTGGTAAAGTTCATTGGAAGAGCGCGCATTCTAGAAAGGCACGATTCTGTGTAGGCAGTTGTTTGAATTTTCAAAAACAAATGCGACGCGTAGTTAATTGTTGCACACCTAGCTGGATTCGTGAGTTTGACGTCGCGCGTTAGAAGATGGGAGAAAAATGTATGTTTCGTGTTGTGATTAAACATTTTTATTTCAAGGGCTGGACAGCATCGCAGATCAAAAATGAATTAGATGAAATACATGTAAACTCTGGCGGCGTGTAAAATCGCCAGCGCTGCTCCCGGTTCTTTGAAAGAGTTTGTGTTTGGACATTATTTAAACGTCTGTTGCATTGGCTTGGACTGTTTTACATTCATCTCGCGTTCGCCACACCGAGTACGTGAAAGGAGAAAGTATATTACAGCTGTGGCAAGGGGAGGGAACATGGAAAGTCGGGCAATAGAAGAATAACGTAGCTTGGGAGGAGATAAGATAGACACTTTTGAAGAAAAATACAAGGGAATTTTAATAAAACCTAGCACATATTTTTTTCTCTGATAGCTGTAATCCGTCAAATACGACGAGACGAAATCAAATTTCCATATTAAGGACGCGAATCACTTCGACCCCGTGTTGTGTATACTATTTTTAACACGCCGTGAGAGAAATGCAATGCGTCAAAGGAATATATAATAAGTATCAAATAACTAGAAATACCTTACTTGTACATAAGTACGTAAATGGATTCCAGTCAGTCGAAACACTATTATTTGTAAATAATAAAAACATCAAGACGAACAGCCGTTGCGAATCGTTAAAGATATTTTTGAGGCGCTGCAAGTGCCAATAAGTGCAATTTTGGGCTATTTGCAACTGTTGCCATTGATTGCTATGTCTCATGGAAGAATTCAATTTAGTTCCTCTGATATCTGCTTGTCACAGTCGTTAGACACATTGTTCTCGGAATCCAACAACCCGTGTATCAACAGAGATTAATTAGGCTCACTGTGTTCCTTTAAGTCTTTGCATTTTGTGATTGATTGATTAGTAATTCCTGGCGCGTCAACAGCGAAGGTCATTAGTCCCATACGTGTAGTGCGTGTTTTTCCTCGGGAGGTGGCAGCAGCAGACATAAGAAAGGAAGCAGCATTTTCTTCTACCGATAGCGTTTGAACTCGTGGAATACATTACGGAGTAATACATTTTTTACGTACAAAATTTCAGTTTCCCTCTTGCGAAGAGTGGGTAAGAAATCAGAAGACTGGGATTTAAACCCAATCTTACAATATACAGAAGTTGAAACTGAGACGCAATGTTCTGCCAAAAGAGAAAACCACCCATTTTGTCAAACTTAGAATGTTGATTTTTGCTTTTCTTGTACCAAGCCTTATATGTTGAGTCTTAAATACAAGAAAAGGGAGAAAATTTGGACGAAAAAGTTTATTCGAATCCGCACTACAATTCGAATTCCCGCATTCATTTGCCAACAAAAAGGCGATTGAAAGTGGCCTATTTGCTACAGCTTTCGTCGGGTGGCAGGGACGTAAAGTCACCAGGGTATCCCCTTGAAGTATCACCCAGCCGGGACAAGCTCTAAGCTCCCAACCGGCCTCCTGGCATGTGTGGTAATGTTGTGCATGTAAGTGTGTGTGTGTGTGTGTGTGTGTGTGTAAGGGGCGAAGATAAAACAAGAAAGAGGAAAGATCTCGCGCGGTACGTGGCCCGTTTGGTAGGGTACTGCTCCGGCATTTGCCTGGCGTTGAAAGAAAGAAAGAAAAAAGAAAGAATAAAAAAACTATCGGTCAGAGCAGCCGGGTACTAAAACTGTCCTCTAGACAGCGATTTGACTCGACCTAGCTATTTAGCTAGTGTCTAAGACCTTGCCACCGTCGGATTTGAACCTGGGACCTCCCGGTCAGTGACATCAATTGATGCAGGGCCGTTTTAACAGCTTTGAGGGCCCTAGGGCTTACATTAATTTGGGAGCCCTCTATTCTCACTTTTACCTACCCTCAATTTAAAGAGAAGTGTTGTTAAAAAAATCTCATTACTGAATGACATTCTCGCATCAAGCAGCAACATTTCATATTATAAATATTATCCCATGATGCGCGACACATCACTCCGTTATGACACTTTTTTGCATATAGTTTAACCACTTTTATACTGATTTTAATTTTATTTTTGGAAGAAAAAAAAATTAACACCTTTCGGAGCCCCTGAACATTGAGGAGTGTTGAGCATGATCCCTTCGGGCCCGTGCGTTAACACGGGCCTGAGTTAATGCCCTGAGCCACCCCTTCAGGTTTGACAGTAACATAATTCATACAAAACAAAAACGATGACGTTTTACCAAACAACGGTGTTTGCACCGTCGTGTTTAAAAATGCCAGACGATGACGATCAATGCAATGCAAAACACGGTGGAAAGAACGGATTTTACTGTTGGTGAATTTCAATTATTTTAAGTCCCGATTTTATTATTGGCATTCTTTTGGTAATGGTAATGGTGTTGTAAGATATTATATTAAAATGTACGAAAATGGTTAATACAAGTTTTCAAAATTAATTATTTTCATGTTGTTTTCGAGACTGGAGTTGGGTCTCAAATTATTGTTAATCATATTTCCTTACAGATCTTAAATTTAATTAAAAATTTTACTAAGAAATATTGATAATACGAACTATACGACACAAATGTTATCATTTTCTAAAATGATACTAAGGAGATAATACGGATATTTAATTTGTACGACGAACAAGTTAAACTTACGCTTCATTCTTTACATTAAACTGGAATAAATGCAACGTATTTATTAATTTTACCCTTCGAAATACACTTTCTTCGATCGATTTAACAATTATGATTTGATATTGTTCACAGAAAAATGGCGGATGTAGTACTCAAACAGCCCAAAATGGCAAACCCTTGCGGTCACATCGAAGAAAGAGCGGCAATGTCTACATATGCCTTATACGTAGAGAAACACTGCATACAATACCGCGTTATTGCAATATTCGTGAAGACTGTTTTTGATAAAATACTATTTAATTTATTGGAATTGTTAAACGAGGGTATTTTATCTGTTATTCTTGAACATGAGCTAGCTCTTTTTCGGAAAACCATTTTGTGCGGTTTTGTTCAGCAGCATTTTTACTGACGCAGGTCACTAGCAAATCATATTCTTCAATTCAATACGGTTTCCGAAGTGAAATGCACTTCGCGCTGTCAGCATGAACCGGCTTCGGTGGCTCAGGGCATCAATCAGAAACTGCAGGGCCTCTGAACGGGAGATCGTAGGGTTCCACACCCGACGGTGGCAGGAGTATCGACACTAGCTAAATAGCTAGGTTGAACTCGCCAGTTGTTTGGAGAAGAATTCTAGCGGCCGGCTTCTCTGATCGGTGTTTTTCAGTGGTTTCTTCGATTAACATCAGGCGAGTGCTGGATCAGAACCCTGACAAATGGGCCTCGAACCGAGCGCGATCATACCTTCATATTTCCTGTCCTGTTGCTCACCCCCGTATTTATACTCGTACTACACTACGACTACATAGGGCGGGAGCTTGGAGCTTGTCCTGGCTGGAGTAGTGCCCCGTTGGTGGGAGATACGTGGGTGAGAAAACAGCAAGCCGACATGCAGCTGGATCTCGTCGGGGGAAGATCAATGCCGCCTACCGCTATAAAACATGTACTATACTTAGGGAACTAATGACTTTATCAGTTGACGCGCCCCAAAATACGAATCATTTAGTCAGTATGGAAAGGAGATACACAAGAAATAGGTCCTTATAGGGGTTTATATTTCACTACATTCTAACACTACATTCTTGCAGCACATTCTAACTTCCTCGCAATACGGTTACGTAATATTATTATATTGCACCTTCCAACCTACTAACTTTTCAGCCATCACTAGCAAAACAAATGGTACAACTCAAAATCGCGCGAAAACTATTCATATTTTGAAGTAGTTGTTTATTAATTGATTTAAAGATGAGAAGATTGCTATAAAAATATATCCAGTGTTAATATTGAAGGGGTTGAGAAAAGTTGATCTTTTGCAATTTTCGAAATTCCAGTTTTAATCAAAACATTATACGGACATATGTCACATTGTCTTTACACTTTTCAAACAAAAAAAGAGTTTAAGAAAATCTTTTTCATATTTTTTTCCATTCAGAATTACTAGAATTTGAAAAAGGTTTATACGATATTATTTAAAGTTATATATTACTTAAAGTATTACATATCTGAGGAATGGATTTCATTAAGAAAAACCTTCCATTGTAGGGGAGGCTAAAGAAATTTACAATATTACATTTTTCAAATATCTGGCATACAAGATTTTCGAAGTTTTCTGACATTCGAACATATGCCATTTAATATGTCTGTTTTGGTCTATAAGAGCAAAAAATTACGAAGAGACATTTTGGAGATATTTTTGAGAAAACTTTGAAAACGTGTCAGGGGTTTCATATACAGAACCCTCTAAAATGAAAATATTCGTTTCAAATTAGGGAGGCAGGATTTTCATTTTGGTGGAAAATTTGCGTACGGTTTAGGCACTGACGACGTCCACTGGCAGACGTTTATAAAAAAACAGCACTTTTCTATATATAAAGAGCGTGCAAAACGAGTTTTTCTGTCAAAATCTCGACATCGACTTTTTGCAGCATTACAAAACACTTTCTCGACTACGTTTACGATAAAGTAGAAAAAGTTTTATTGAGAAACTTTGTAGGTTCAAACTCAAAAAATAAACGAGTGCCAAAGACAAAATAACTTGTAAGCTGACATTATTGGCACGAGGGTGGCCATTAATGTCCTGAAACAAATTTCTCTGACTTTTCCCAGTTTCCCACAATATAAAAAAAACAATCACTGGTAAGAGTAATTTGCTCTATTTAAAGAAAATATTAAAGCAAGCCAGGAAATAATTTGTCAGCTCTCTGATTTCGCCATGATGATATACAAATGAAAAAAGGTCAATAAATATAAATTGAGCTATAAATAATGCTGAATAATGCTATTTTTTAAGTACTATAGCTAGCTTCATAACCATCTCAGACTTTCCCCTGACTTCCAGTCATTCTTTCGCAATTTCCTTGATTTTCTCCTGACTTTTCCAGAGCAATGAAATTCTTTCATTTTCCCCGGTTTTCCTTGTTTTCTGGAAAGTGGTCACGCTGCCGTGCATGCTGTAAGCGACGTGTTTGTATTTCGCTCGTGCAAAGGCGGTCAACGCATGCGTCATGGCCACAGGGCGTACCCCTTCTTCCTGTACCGTTATTCGACGAACTGAGGACTGATGCTTTGAGATGATCGTGTGCACTTAGGTGTACATGCTATTTTGTCCTCTCGAATTATTTTAGATGTTACTATGCCAGCTTTAAAAAAATCGATGCATTGTAGTCGATGTTTGAATTGTCAACGTCGATGTTTTAAGTTGTAAAGTCGATGTTTAGACACATCGATGGTTTAATTATGAACGTCGATGTTTAATTTTGTGAACGTCGATGTTCTAATTGTGAACGTCGATGTTTTAATTGTGAACGTCGATGTTTAGAAACATCGATTTTTTTTATTGGGGATGTCGCATCCTCAGCTCTTACCTGTGCGTAGCCGCGAGCAAAGAGTATATATGGCCGCGAGTACTCGGAGTGTCACGCATTCGAGTGGAGGGCGCGCGTCACCTGCAGTAGCAGTCACCTGCCCCCGCGCCCCGCGCTGATAGGAAGTTCGTAAACTTGCGATAGTGGTGCGATACGCGTGGGTCGCCATGTCACGGCCGCACTCCTGTTCTGCACGCTGTTGATTTTTCCTCCAATAAATTGATGACGTGAAGTCCGAACCTGTCCTGGACCGAATTTCCCTAGAAGCAAACACAAGAAGCTGCTTGGGACCCCCGATGCAATTTAATTTTCAGATAAAAATACATTATTTTGATTTAAAAAACAATCAGTTTAAAATTGTTTATATTGAAAATTAATATGAATGAAATCAACGCGATTTCGCTTTAGGTTTATTGTTGTAATAATTGTTTTAAAGTATAATTTTGCAATTAAAGTACAACTTCTATTGTAGAAATAGCTTTACATTTGTCTTGAATCCTTTTTAGTAGAAAATTTGTAGTGAGGCGATGAAGTGTTTATACAATTGTAATGTCGGTAATGTTTTTTTTGCAACTTTTTATGCCCATCAACGAGTTATACGTAAGATGTTTGAAAATCATGATCAACTCGCAGATCAAATCGCAGATCTTATTGTATTTATTGATAACTGACAAAATGGCGACCATCGAAGGCAAAACATTGAAACATGCTAGTTTTTAATGTCTTCGTGGTTATTGGCTTGTGCAAACGTAACGATCTGAGGTGATTTTATAAATCCAGCAGTGTGTACGTAGGCAATTAAGATAAACTTACAAACGTATATATTTATTACAAACATATATTATAAAAAAATGGTGCCGATTTGGAGAAAAATATTTTAATGTGACCAACAAAACATACAAAAGTACGTGAAAAATCCTTATATTTTCAAATCAAAGTAGGCTTAATGACATTCATAATATGAGGGGCATTCAATAATTAAAGAGACAAATTGGTCTGGAGAAATGATTGTTTATTTTTGTTAAACAGGACTGTTCCTACTTTTCTAATCCTCTCCTATATTTATGCCCCATACACTTCCAACCCCCGTGTATACAAATAATCCCCATTAACATTTATGCACCTGTCTCAACGGGTTACCAGCTTTTTATACCGACTCTAAAGAACTCTTTATCTGGGTGTTTGAACAATTTCCCACACATTTTTTGACATCCTCGTTATCCTGTAACTTCTTTCCACGTAATGCCTCCTTCAGTGGACCAAACACATGGAAATCATATAGTGGTGTGACGTCATGGATACTCACAGCGACCACAGACACAGAGCTTTCGTATAACAAATATATACACTAATAATCTACTTACACCCTAGCTCTGATAGACCTACTATCCCCTGATCGCGGGAGCGATCCAAAACCCGATTGAAAGATTGTTTTGATTGTGGGCATTCGCCACTCCTACTTTTGAACGCGCACAAAGCCTAGCTTCCGTGACCGGATGTCACGCTGGGACACAAGTCCGTTCTGGCGCACCAACGCTGGTTTGCCTCGATCGCAGGAGCGATCTTATCCGATTGAGAATCGGCGTGAATCGTGGCACTCAACCACTCTTCACTCCGGAGCACGCACACAGCATCGCTCCCCCGTGACCGCAGTCACCCAAGGACATAAAGTCCGCAGGCTTCGTCAACTAATGACTCCAGCCTCGCGAGCCTGGCTCGCATATGCACCGTCTTGGCGCCAAGTTTTGTGCACACGCACGAGGTTCTCCCACCGTCTCCAGAACCTGCCTACTGGCTCCGTACACTCTGTTATATAGGCGAGGCCCACGTGACCTCTACGTCACGCCACCCCCTCGGTTGTTATAACAGTGAAAAGCTTCTATAAGCCGGAAGACACCCAAAGCCTTGTGTCTCCCGTCTCCGCGTTCTTCCCTTTACGGAAAAACCCTTCTTCCTGTGGCGAGACTAATCCGCTCCCAAGCGTCTCCAAATAGATGCCCTGAGGCACGCTGGCTAATACGTTACAGTGGTAAATAGGGGCTTAACGCTGGATGAGGCAGTACCTCCCAACCCATTTGTCGTTCGTTTCACGACTTTGCTGAGCAATGTTAGGTGTGTTGTGTGTTGTTTGCTGGAGAACCTCACCTGTCCTGAGATCCACGTCGTTTCACTCTCATTGCTTGCTTCACATTGATTAAAAGCATATCTGAGACGTAGTGACTATTTATTATACGCTGTTCTTCGAGAAAACAGCAAAAACGCACCCACAGCGTCCCTAAACACAGTCAACACGGCTTTTCCTGTTGATGCGGCCAGAACGGTGTTTTGCTGATGATGCGGCAAGTTCGGGATTCGGACCCGAGGACTTCCTGATCAGAGGCACTGCAGAGTCATCAGTTGACACTTTTCCCGAAAAAGTGGATAATTTTAGCTTCCATCTGTAGTAAATTACTTCCTCTAAATGTAGGCAAAAATGGGCAAAGACTGTAGTCGTGACGATCAAGAGCTCCTTTGCAGGGATGTTGACTTGTATAAATCCATTTGGGGAACTACGCCTCTGATCGGTTTTCCGAATTAAAGGGGCGGGGGTGATAAAGTGGCGACACCTGAAATGGTTCTTAACACCATTCTATGAGGTGCATGGCGCTGAAATGAAAAATCGCCTGGCAGGGATGAAACATACCACGGCTTCGAAACCAGATAAGATCAAATTATCTACATTGTCTTCAGAGGAAAAAATTGAATTTTGATCCTTCTTACACCAAATTCTAATGGCCGGCGCCAACAAAACCGCGTGGGCGTGGCCTGGTTGTTGATAAACAATTGAGATAAATAAATACTCAGGCAAAGCTGGGTAATCAGGTAGTGTAGAATACAATTTAGGTAGTACTAGTGGACCCGGCAAAGCTTCGCTATTGAAATGTATTACACTTCACAGGCTAATGGTCACGTGATTGTTAATCACGTTTTAGGCTACGCTTCGCAAAAATTTCAAAGGACGAAAGACTCTCGTGAGTGTGGTTCCGTTTTTCTCTTTTTCCGTCTCTCTCTCTGTCTCTGACTGTTTGTTCCCTCTCTGTCTTCCACTGTCCCTCCCTCTATCCTTCTCTCTATGGAGAAATTTCACAATTACAGGGGCATAATTATCATTTATTAATCAGGGCCCTATTCAGGGCGCTTGAGTCAGCATAAAATCATCATCAACGCGCGTCTATGTGCGTAGGCATATATTCCCATCGTACTATGCCTATATTCTTCCTGGAAGTGTAAGCAAAAAGACGACAAAGTTTTATGGCAATCGGATGAACAGTACGACAGCGCATTAAGTATGAACTAACTAACCAACCACCAAACAAACATTGTCTTTTAGATGTTTGTAATTTAAATATTGTCATATTAGATATGCAATACGTTTCTTCAATCATTTTGGGTCGAATTAATTAATTAAAGTGTGTGTCGTGAATATTCGTTACCCGTTCGATTGGAAACTTTCGCGTCACTATCTGATCTGGCTAATATTCGAAAATCGTACTTCTTGACAAATACTTTTCATTTTGAGCTCCAAGCTCAATGAAGTGAGGCCTGCAGGGATCACGCGGATGGTATTTTTTCATTATTCTAATACTTTTCTTTTGCAATCTAAAGGTTTGGGTACTACATGATGAGCTTCCCCAAAAAATTATGCCATATCTCAGGCGGGAATGCACATTTGCAAAATAAACGCAACGAGCTGCATGGAGGCTGACGGAATTCTAAAGAATTCTGAATGCGTAACATCAGTGTTTAATTCTGTTATATGTACATTCCATTTGAGGTTTGACTGAATTGAGAGACCTAGAAATTTTGTTACCTTAACATCAGCTAATTGCATATTCGTTTTCAATGGAGCATTCGATTGCCGATTTGAAATGCAAAAAATGCATTGAAACTGTTTTTCCTCCGTAAACTCTTAATTTGTTATTACAAAGCCAATTTGAAACTTCTGAAATCGTACTATTTATTGTTTTTTTGCAAAGAACATTCGTGTCATCGGCAAACAGAATTGTTCTTCCTTTTTTAATAGACGAGGGCATATCGTTTACGTATAACAGAAAGAGAATATGACTTAAGATTGAACCCTGCGGGACTCCATATTCAATTGGTAAAGAATTGGAAATATAAGTAATGGCCTTTCGTGCCAGTACCGTATTTCTACTCTTTGAGATCGATGTTTAAGGTATGAGGTTATCCAATCTAGGGCGATACAACGAATTCCATAAGAAGATAATTTTGATAGCAAGATGTAATGGACAATAACGTCAAAAACTTTCGAAAGATCTAAAAAAATATTCCAATGGGTGCTTCATTTTGATCCATTCATTAAGCAACATCTTTAAAAAAAGAAAAAATGGCAGTTTCCGTAGATCTTGATTTTCTAAAACCGTGTCGTGAGTCTGAAAACGGTACGTTTTTCCTGAGAAAAGTTTCCATTCGCGTATAGATAAGCCTCTCTAATATTTTTGAGAACCCTGGTAAAAGAGAAATTGGTCGATAATTTTGAATTTCATTTTTGTTCCTTTTTTTAAAACAGTGGCTGAATTTTTGCTGTTTTTAAAATATCTTAAAATATTCTTGTGCATAAAGAAGTATTGAAATTGTGAGTTAAGAGGTATATAAAGGCAGGCATACAAATTTTCAATAAAACATCCGGAAATTCATTTGAACCAGATGAATATTTACTTTTTAGTTTACTGACTATTTTCAGGATTTCGTTAAAAGAAGTCTCGGAAATAAATATAGTGTCGAAAATTTTTTGGGAAGGGAATGATGTTGAATTTTGTGCTTTTAGTCCCTTTGTCAGTTTATCCGCAATTCTAAAAAAGTGTTGATTGAAGAGATTAGCCACTTTTTCCGGATTACTTGCTTCTCTTTCATTATCATCTAAAACAACATTCTCTAGTAAGTATCGAGATGATGTAGTCGTATTTTTTACGATATTCCACATTGATTTAGTTTTCTTACTTGCATTCAAAATATCCTGATTATTTTTCATTATTTTTGCCTGAACTATTGTTTTTCTTAAAATTCTTTTATATTCTCGGGAACAGACATGGAAATCGGGAGATGTGAACGTTATGATGTTTAGAAATAATGTAAAGCGTATATTTATTTTTACACAATGTTCTAATTCCTTGTGTGATCCAAATATAATTTTTCCGTGAAATGTTTAATATTCTCTTTTTGCGCGGAAAGTATGCGTTAAAGTGAAATGAAAGCTTCAAGAAAAATATATTTTTCATTTGTGTCAATAGCCTTTGTAAACTGTGACCCATGATTCCTTCAGTAAGTAATGCGTAAATAATTTTATGATAATGTTAGTGAATACGCGAATACGTGCACACGCGTGTATTATTTATTGTGTCAATGTTCATGTTATTAGTAATTGTCTACACCGAGGATTTTTGTTTGGTAATTTGGCTAGCTTAATACACTTTTTCATTCTCAGGGACCAGCGATGTTAATTTGTTTCTCTGCGGAAAACTCCTGCCGTTTTTTCCTGATATGCATTACATAATCTTCCATATAATATCGTATATTACCGTATGTTATACGGGAAGTAAAAATTCATGTGCATTGTACTGGTTTCCTTTTTGTTTGATTTTTAGTATTAGTTGTTCTTGGTCAATTAACAAATATTGTTCATGCAATACGATTTATTACTGGGTTTAATTGTTTGTTTATTGACTCACGTCCCCTTAGTCACTGTTTTCTAATGGTTCTCATGATGAAGCCCATTACTTTATCGTCCATAAAAAGCAGAACTTTGGAAGAATAGAACGAACTGTTTTTCCATTTCAGTTGGTTTGATTTAATATGAATCCCGCCGAATTGGCCCGACCCTCATGCCTTCTAACTACCGAATGCCTCAAGTAGTATGGCATTCGTTTTGCATTTCTATTTTCAAAATGTAAATTCATACTAGATCCCTTAATCATTTCCGCCCCAAGCGTTCTCATATCTTCGCATTTACACCTTAACTCTTTAGATTGTTTGAATTTTTTTCTAATTTATGAATTTTAGACTGGCTCTATGAAATTGCAGTTGTTAAATGAAGCATAGCAAAGACAAGATACTGTGATCCCGACTGTGACTCGAACGCGTCCGTGGTATATAATCTATCGTCCATTAACTTGGAATGCATCTATAAAGTCGGGACCCCAAGTGGTGGCGTTGTTCGACAGCTACACTTTCATTTTTCTAACAGAGGCCGATGCAGGCATTTGGGGTCATTGTTACCATAACCTGTCTTCAACTAAAGATGCATCTGTTGTTATTGTATATTCGCGATTCGTCACTAACAGGCCGTTGTGTCCGCCAGCTCAATTGTTTTATCAATGTCTTAGCAAGCCACTTTATTTGTAAGCGGGGTGTAAAATGACCTAACACTGTAATCGGCTACTATAGGATTTTTGCATAATTGGAAGAAACCCTTTCCATCTGCTCAAATCGAAGGCTTTGAGATATTGCTAAACTTTCTTCGAATCTTGGGGATACATGGACTATAAGCCTCCCCAAGACATTTTCAAATGTTTCTCTATCAAACCTGGCTTCAATTTAAAAACTAAATTCTTTTCAAGATGAGGTAAATATTTCACTTATTAAAGTGGCCTAGGTCCGATTTTCTCCACTAACCTTATATGAATATTTCCCAAAATAGTCTCTCAGGAAAGCAATTACTTTCTGTTGTCCGGCATGCCATCTCTATCACACTCTACAAAATAAGTGATAGAGTATTTTTCCTTAAACATGCAAATTTGTTGATCATTATTTAATCTCTCTTTCATTCGGTACCCCCCCGTCCCACCTGTCCCATAGTTTTTTTCAATCTTTTGGTACTTTCTCACACATACTTATTTTTGCAAAAAGAAAGAAATAAAAAAAAAACAAAAAGACATGATTTGTTCTCCAACAATGGGCTTCACTTAATATTTTCCTAAAGACTTTCTGGTTATGACCTAGTCCTAACATTGCTCTCTCTACATCGCCATGTTGATAGGCATAATCTGCCCGCATTTCCTGCTTCTAATATCTATTTTTGTATTCGTTGGGCCATACAGTTACAAGATAAAATAATCTTTTAAGTGATCTCTCGCAGACTTTTGTTCAAAGGATCAGTTTCTTACGACATTAATTCGATCTGAACGTAATCAGAGCAACGGCGGAAGATATTGTGGGTCGAGATTCACTCCATAGTTTATGGTTAAAGTTTGACTATGGTAAAATATCGTCATAATAGACATGGGTCGTCGCTTGTCGGGCGAAGGACACACTCAGACCATTCGCAGTTTGTCCGGCTCTTCTTCTTGTGCAAACGAAACTGGGTGATTCAAAATATCTGGACATACGTCGTCTCAAGACACTCGCGCTACGGGAACAAGCGTGCCATACTCTTTTAATTCACGCACACACGAGAAACGCAAGTCGAAACAAATTACGGTCGTGTTGCAGCATAAATTCAAAAGTATTGTCATGGATACTGAGAAAGATATCTACGTGTAATACAACTATCAATATAATAAGGGATATTGTACATAAATGGTGGGTATGATAATTTGACTGCATAGTTACTATGGTGTGGGTATATTAATTAATCATGTAGATTGGATTGTTTTATTTTGGAGCAATTATTATATTCGTCTTCGCGCATCTTTTAAAATAACAGTCTATGACGCACAATTATCCTATAGCCAGGACATATTTTTATAGTCAATTTATTTTTTGACCTTTTTTCCATTTGTATATCATCATAGGCGACTCAGAGAGCTGACAAATTATTTTCATGGGCTTGCTTTATATTTTCTTTAAATGAGAGCAAATTATCTTACCAGTGATTGTTTTTTATATTGGGGAACTGGGAAAAGTCAGAGAATTTGTTTCAGAACTTATGGCACCCGTCGTGCAATGAATGGTCAGCTTACAAGTTATTTTGTCTTTGAACTCGTTTATTTTTTTGAGTTTGACCCTACAAGATTCTCAATAAAACTTTTTCTACTTTATCGTAACGTGTCGAGAAGTGTTTTTGGTAATGCTGCAAAAAGTTGATGTGGATTTGACAGAACAACTTTTGCACCCGCTCTAGATAAAAAAGTTGCTGTTTTTATAAACGTCTGCCAGTGGAGTGTCAGTGCCTAAACGTACGCAAATTTTCACCAAAATTAAATCCCTGCCTCCCTAATTGAAACGAATATTTCCATAGAGGGTTCTGTATGAGAAACCCCTGAACGTTTTCAAGTTTTCTCAAAATATCTCCAAAATGTCGTCTTTGTATTTTTTGCTCTTTTTAAGGACCAACAGCATATTATGGCTTTGTCGAATGTCAGAAACTCTGCGAAGAATTTTGTGCCAGATTTTGAAAATGTAATATTGTAATTTTTAGCCTCCCTACAATGGAGGTTTTCTTAATGAAATCATTCCTCAGATAATGTATACTTTAAGTAATATATATTAAATAATAAGTGTAACTTTTTCAATTCTAGTATTCTGAATGGAAAAAATGATGATAAAAGATTTTCTTAAACCTCTTGTTGTTTGTTTGAAGAGTGGTAAGACATGTTGACATATGTCGTAATAATGTTTTGATTAACTAGAATTTCTGAAATCAAAGATAACTTTTTCAACACCCTTCAATTATTTAACACTGGATATTTTTATAGCAACATCTCATTCTTTAATAGTTCAATTTTGTTATTAAATGCTCGAGATTGCTATTTTTATTTTAAGTCAATGAATTTTATGATAATAGATTTTCGCGCAGGATATTGTTGAGTTGTACATTTTGTTTTGCTAGTTGATTGGCTGAAAGTTAGAAGGTTGGTAAGGTGCAATAAATAATAATTAAGTAACCGTACTTGTGCGTAGGAAGTTAGAATTGAGTTGAAAGAATGAAGTTGAAAATGATAACCCTTAGAGGACCTATTTTGATGTAATCTCTATTACTATACTGATTAATGATTCGTTATTTTGGGGCGCGTGTCATCTGATAAGTTCATTTGTTTTAGTATAGTACATGTTTATAGCGGTAGGCGGCATGATCTTCCGCCGGCGTAGATTCCAGCTGCAATGTCGGCTTTGCTGTTTTCCGCTCAGCACGTATTCCCAACGGGCACCACTTCAGCCAGGACAAGCTCCAAGCTTCCGCGCCCCCTATTGTAGTCGTAGGTGTATGTAAGAGTATAATACGGGGGGTGTGTTCGAACCAGTAGACTACATTTGGTGGACAATAGGAAGGTGCTTTGATGTATAGCTTCAGTAAGGAACAGTTCGATCGAAAACTCAAAAAACAAACACACAAACCACAAAAAAAAACTCACATAAACAAAAAAAATAAACAGAAGACAACATAAAAAACCACAAAAAAATCAAAAAAAAAACACAAACAAAACACCAAACAATAAAAACATCAAAATCGGTTCGCATGATGAATCACACTTAGAGTGTGTGGAACGAAGAACGTGGCGTATGA
>BOPP01000360.1:107113-147113 GCA_017312745.1 Gryllus bimaculatus | reverse complement strand
AGCATTACTCATCATGGACAGACGATCCTACCCCAACCCAACATTCCTAATAGGCAAGGAAAAAATACAAGAGCCTTCGCTACCTAGGAATGGAAATTGACAGGAAGCTAACTTTTGGACTACATGTGACCGAGACGCCCGAAAAAGCAATAACAATAGCAGCATTGCTTTCAAGATTGATGCCGAACACCAGGGGCCCCAGCGACAAGAGACGACTTCTTATGAGCGTGATGCACTCGAAAATTCTCAATGCAGCCCCTATCTGGGCAGAACCACTTCAAAACAATAATTTGAGAAGGAAAATGCAGTCTGTCCAGAAGAAAGGAGCTCTACGCACAACATCGCCGTATAGAACTGTATCCGGAAGTGCTGTTCTTCTGCTTGCAAACGTCCCTCCTATTGACCTGCTTGCTCTAGAAAGGAAACAAGTTTACGACTACTCCCATGAGCAAGAAGGCAACGGACAGTGAACGCACCAAGATAGGGATAGCGCAATTAAAAAAGCTAAAGAAAACGTGATGCACCGCTGGCAGAAATGCTGGGACAGAAAGGAGACCGGCAGGTGGACTTAACTCACGCATTCACAGGGCATGGATGTTTTAAGGCATACCTTAAGAGATTCAGAAAGAGAGAAGACGCGATATGCTTCTACTGCAGCCATGAAGTGGACGACGCAGAACACACACTGCTCCAGTGCCCGAGATGGAACATGCTAAGGCATTGCATGATAAGGGAGGTCGGGTGTAATGTCTCACCAGGAAACAGGGTTACACTAATGATCTGTAACAAGGAGTGGACTGCAATAGAGATATATATCACCGCCATTCTCAAGAAGAAGGAAGAAGACGAAAGAAACCAGTCATAGCTGAACCTGAATAGTACCTCGAAATAATACAACTGGCCATCCTGAAGTAATGCACAATTGCGGTCCCAGGGTGGATAACACCAGGAACATAAAGAGTTTGTGGTTTTAGTGGCTAAAAATCTCACACTGTTGAGAAGTACAGGCTCCTCTGTCTTGTTGAAGATTTCCACAGTTCCCCTGGTAAAAAAAGGTAGACGCTGACCACCTAGGTACATTTTGAGTTTTGAGAACAGAGGGATCCAAATCTGGGGAATAGGGTGGATTTTCCAGCACTTCATAATGCAACTCTCTAAATTTTCCCAGCTCCAAAACACTTTTGGGGGCAGGAGCACTGTCCTGATGGAAGATGATTTGTTTTGTTCTGAAGATCATGTCGCTCTCAATGAATTTTGGCAGGTTAGAATAAGATTCCCGTTATTGTTTTACCTATTTGAATATAATTGATAGAGATAGCCTTTTACATCCCAAAACACAGATGCCATGATCTTTCTTGCAGATAATACCGTCTTTGCCTTTGGAGCTAAAGAACAGACTTCTTTAGCTCCTGTTCACTCCTTGAATTGTTGCTTTGTCTCTGATGTGTAATGGTGAATCCAAGTTTCATCTATAGTCACATATCAATGCAAAAATACATTTTTGATGATTGAAATGAATTTCGGTTGATGTGAAACCCTCTTTTACGAACGACTATATCACTGCACAATACAAGTTTATCCATTTATGTGATTACTTGCACCATGCCAGATTCAAACACTTGTGTACAGCCAACCATCGAAAAGAGTTATTTGAAATTTCAAGTTGAGCTTTCTTACAGTTGTACCAACATTTGGGCCAAATATCATGCTTGTCACCCCGTGATTTATGGGTGAGGCTGGAAACTTTTTGGACCACTTTTCAACTTTTTTTTACTATGCAGGTAAAACAAAATACACAGAGGCAATTGAAAAGGATGACTCAAATATATTTTATTAATTATTTGTACGTAGCACCTGAGTCAACAGTCAACATTTGGAATTGACAATAAAATGTTACAAAAATAAGGTGGACAATTTGTACGAACATTTGAGGAACAATCAGTACCCAATGGATTTCCATAAGCACGTTATCAGAAAACACATTTGAGAAAAACATCACAAACAAACCTGATTCATGACTATTAAAAATAAAAAATGAACAATTATTATAAACTCTTACATACATGAAAGAGTTTTAACAAAAAAGCACAATAACATACAAAACAAGTACCTGAATGATAAGAGAAATTATCAGTACCTAATTCATTGGCACATTGTCAAAGCGTACCCAAAAAGAAATCATTATACTCCACACGTTAAAAATTACATGATGCAAAATGATACGAAAAATTGGTATACAAAAAGCAAAATCTGTTTGCAAGAAACAAAAAAAAGATATTATCAAATATCTCAAGGTTTATCTACTTCACACACTTGGGATGAATCATTACTAGGTGATTGGGATGAATTGTTGCTACACTCTTGGGATACACCCTTCTTAATATTTTCCCCAGGAAGAGGGAGATAGTTCCAGTCAATAGGTTTCTTTCCAGCTTCTTTCAGCAGGCGATTGCATGATGAGAAGTGCTTGCAGCCAAAAAAGCCTCTATGCGCAGACAAGGGTGAAGGGTGAGGTGCTTTGAGGAGATGGTGCTTCTTCTGCAACATAAAACAACATTCCCGAAATTGCTATCATGAATTCAGAGAGGGCTTAACATGTTGGCTGCTGTGAGTAGCATAACATGATGCTCACTGAAATGACCAGAATGGCTTTGAGCATCAACAGTTGATTGTCAGTCATAATGAGTTTCAGTAGCCATGAAGAGCAGGGTTCGCAAAAAATCTCTTCTCAAATCATTGTTACGTTAAGGGAGCATAAAATATACGGCTGTATAGAATATAATTTTGGCGTGCACCTAAGTGAATCGAGTGTTGATTCTCATGGCCTGATATCTAGTAAAGTTCCGATCTCTATCCTATAGATGGATAAAAAGGGCTCGGCCAGAAGGTTCACCATTTTCTTGATTATTGTGGCAGTCAACATGTTAACATGTTATTGTGGCAGTCAACATGTTAACATGTTATTGTGGCAGTCAACAATTCACTGCTTGACCTTCAAAATGCATACAGAAAAGGAAAAAAGTGAATGAATGAAGGGGAGAAAAGGCACAAGCCAACAGCTCTGGTGAAATCAAACAGACGTACAGGCACCATGAAAAAAGAAAACTGCTTCCTCAATGACAAAGAATGAGAATAGTACTAGAAATCCTGAAAGGCTAGGCTATTGGATGTTATATGTAGCCATATGAGAATGAATGTAATATTTGTGATCTAAAATCACAAGTATTAATCTAATCAGGATATAGAGGAATGGGAAAAAGAATATTAAATAAAATAAAAACAGGGAACAGGTAAAATGCTAATTTTGGGAAATCGCAAGGCAATCAAAGTTTCGTGAAGTTCTCGTCAAATTCTTGGGTAATACCTCCGGTACATTATCAACAAGGCTGAGAGAAATAAACAGATTGTACATACTTAAACCTTAAGTAGAAAAACAAAAGTTTGAAATCAATCAACTTAAAATGTTAATTCCATGTACAGATATTCATTTTTTGCTTCCTCCACCACCAAAACAAACACCTCCACCACACACACAAACATATACAACACCGCAATGCACATTTCCATGCAAATGGATTATATAGCATTTCTAAGAGTGTCAACTTTGGTCATTAGCACAGTAAGCTTTGGTCAATGGCATTTTATATCCTGGAAAATGGAGGAGTCCCTTCCCCACTAGAACACAAGATCACACACCGATCTAGTGCCGGCATTTCCTTCCTCACGTATCTCTCTCAGCGAGGGGATTGTTCCAGTCGGGACAAGCTTGAAACCACAACATTCAGTAATGTAGAGCGTGTGTGCGTGTGCATGAAGGGAGAAGAGAGACTGATGAGGCAGGTGTGCTAGTGTGTGGTCCATAGCCCAGGTTGCTAAGGTATTGGTCCAGCACACCTTTGATATCTATTGGAGAAACCACGAAAAACTACCGCTTAAAGCAGCTGCTAGAGTTATTCGCCACTGTCAGGACTCTTAGGGTCTTCTCGTCAGCAAAGCTGCTACTGTGCCATTGCAACCAGTACGCAGATAATCCCGAGGTTATCAACAGCACATTGTAACCCAGAAAAGTAACGTTCCACTGGAATATTCCTGTGAAAGAATATCAAAATCATGCACTCTCTCTATGCGCATCTGTATCTGGCAAAGACACAACAGTAGAGGAATAATTGTTTGGTAATTCTTAGAGAAATGTGCTAGTGTTTTTAACCCAAAATGACACCCTCTTAACTTTACCAATCTGAACAATATATGATGTTGCAATTGAAGTGAAGAAACAAAATATTTTATATCCTCATAGCACTTCAAAATTTTGATTGATGGATTTTGCATCGTGTCCAACCAGTGGGTGAAATTAAATGAGAGTGTTGGGTGTCAGAACATTCAGAAAATGACAGATATCTGTGATCTCAAAGATAAACTACTTGCTGCCAGTTGATTGTGTCCTTATGGCTTCCCTTGCGCAATATCTGTCTTGTGGCAAAAAACAACACCTATAGTGTCATCCAATGAAAAGTGAAAACGAGTTTCACTACCACCATCCAAAGCTACGAAATTAAATACTTCACCTTGTCTACAATAACTGCTTTCTTTTGAGCATAGGCACCCCACAGAAGGAATACCAGGCTATGATTGCGAGCACTCAAGGTACGAATAACAGCATCTGTCAGCTGCTCCCAGCCTTGATCTCTGTGAGAGTTGGCGGCATTGCACTGTACTGTCAGACAAGCATTCAAGAGAAGCACTCCTGCAAAAAACGTAACGTAAATAAAACATACATCTTGAGCCATGGAATAGAGCCTCAATTGATTTTGATTTGATTTATTTTTCAACCAAAAACAGTAGAAACTGTAAGTGATAGCAATCCAAAGCCCTGGCTCCACACTTAACGCAACAAAAGAAGAGCTCAATAAAACTTGTGCATTGTGAAGCTTGCTTTATGACCAGAAGCAAAACTAAGAGCGATCGATCTTAGTATTTACTCTACTAGATGAAAAACCTGATTGAGATGGGGGGTCATTGATCTAAAAGACAAAGTACATTACATGTTACAGGCACACTGTCTTTAAAATTACATAATACAAATGTAAATGAATGCATTATATTATTGTTAAAATAAATATAATTTTTCTTATTGAAGGTTAATATAGAATAATTGCATCGAAACAGTTTTGCACCAGAAAAGATTTTACTTGCCACTTACACTTCTATATCAATTTTAACTGTTTAATGTCATCTTGCAATGTGTTGTAAACTAACATACATATATTACATATGGATTTCTTGTAGAGACCTGTAGATACTGAAATCCGATGAATATGATTTTTATGATGTGTAGACCCTTTTTTTCGCACTTACAATAATAATAATTTTCTTAAAAATGTTATTATTACAAAGTTTTTCTTTGAGAAAACTTCAAAATTTAAGAAAACAGTTTAGAAAAATTTACTTTGAGTGGTGATAGATGGCAGCTGGCAAGAGTACGTAGGAAGTCCAAAAAAAGGTGGCCCAGACCAAAAAAGAAAACTAACTAGTAAGAAAGTCTGTGCCATTGTGTAGCTCTACTACTTCTATCTGAGATCACCAATTTGTTATCTTTTTAGCAGAATTTGCATACATGTAATAGAAATGTATATTGTCAACATGTTGGTTTGTTGATAATATTCTTTTTGCATATAGAGAACACTGTTAATACTCGTTTCACAAAAGAGATATTAAAAAATATTTTAACCTTTTTCACTAAAAACTTATAATTAGAAATGTAAAATCTGACTTTTACATAAGAGATTTCAAGCCAAACTAGATCAATTGGGGATTATACATTGCTGAAAAATAGTTCAGTTTAAAAAGTCGAGTTTATGTAGACAAATACTAAGTTTTTTTAAAAGGAGGAATAACAAAAAACACTTAACGAGAATTTATTTACTAGGCAGTCCGGGTGACGCCACGTCCATGGCGAAGGTGCCGACGTTTCAGTCGCCATTCTGCGACCTTCCTCAGGGCGTAATGCATGAGGAAGGTCGCAGAAAGGCGACCGAAACGTCGGCACCTTCGCCATGGATGCGGCGTCACCTGGACAGCCTAGTAAATACCGACTCCGGCTAAGGGAAGCCTACGCTCTCACTTACCAAGAATTCCCTGAGCACGTATTTCAGTCAAAATCTGGCAATATTTTACAAAACCTCTAGTCAAGTAATCAATTATTTTGATTTCCTTGCAAGCCAAGCTACACTGAAGGATGTTGTTTGGGGAATAAAATACAGAAATGATTGCCATTCATTGCACACAGGTTCACAAATATGAAATATGCTTGAGGTTGTAATATTCTGCATAGTTTTTGTCTTTCCAACAAAGGGTTTATTTTTTGAATAAAAACAATTTGCTAATGTTGTTACAATTTAAAAAAGTGGAGGGAAAAAAAAACTTTAAAAAAATATTATTTACACTCATTATTTTAATTAAAGAGGGTTAATTACAAGTTAATTGAATATTTGATAAAAGTGAATAGTGCAGAATTCTTTTGTTATTCTGCGATTTTAGGATGCATATTTACCTTTCATCTCACATTTAATTTCTCTTTCAAAGAAGTAATTTTAAAATTCTCCCACACATATCAGCATGATTTGTAGCCTCTAGCTTGCAAAAAAATACTATTCACAAAGTGGAGGAAACGAGTAAGTTTTGAAGTCTATCACTAGGCATTGCCGATTGTAAATTATATATACAAGAAAATAAAACATTTAAATAAATATTATCTACATACATTTCTGGTTTTTGACAAAAAAAAAAAAGGTTTCTTTTCCAAAGCTAAAAAATTCTAAGATTTTTTTAAAAGTTGTCAAGGTTTGCAGGTCCTCCTGAATATGATTAAAACACATGGTGAGTGTTCCGGTGCACAGATTTTTGCTCATTCTGTGCAGCACCAGTTTACATCACAAACCACAATAAAACAATTTAGTTTGAAAAGACAGGCCAAAGGCTGACAGTCATATTGCATTGAGAGCGAGTGGTGTTGAGAAACATTTTGAAAGTGGTAAAAAAAATTAACAATTTTCAATGGTGATCAACAAAAATAACATCATTAAGGTATAAATAAAATAATATGTGCAATATTAAATAATAATAATAATAATAATAATAATAATAATAATACAAACAACAACTTTATAACTGCTTTAATGGATTGTAACAAGGTGATAATTTTAGTACCTGGATGAATTTAAAATTCCTGCTAATATTATGACATGAACTGGTGCCTGAAGCTCATTGGCAGAAGTCAAATATGATGAGCCATAACTCAGCCATGTCTTTTCATCATGATTCTGAAGCTAATAGCACAATTAAACACTTAAATATTAATTCATACCTTGCTCAGCCCAGCCATCTAAGCAACCATGGTTAGGACGAACAAATCCAGGTATATCAGTTTCCAACTCATGATACATGTTCACTAAACTAAACGATCAAGAACAAGTATTTTCATATTACTCATAAATTCATGATAGACAAAACAAACACTCTACATGCACAAATTTAAATATCTGATGCATTACCTAGGTGGAGGTGGGATTCCAACAGGTACACTGAAGCAAAGGCCTGGAAAAAATAATTCTGTAAATTGCTAAATAAACAAACAAACAAAATTTGTATGTGACTTCACCTGAGAATATTTGCATGAAGAATCAATAGAAGAATTGTACCAAAGACTATAATTTACAAATGCACATTTTATACTTTTAATTTGCATATAGTTTACATACTCTTTAATGTACATATTAGTGTTATTTTTTATTGCAATAATTTTAATGAGCTTAATAAAACACTAATTTTTATAACAATTTATTTCTTCTTAACGTTTCTACCCCGTTTAGGGTCTTTTTCAAAAATCTATTGTCCAGGTTTGTTGACACGTCATAAAACAAACAGCGTTTTTAAAAAAATGTCAATTTATTTTATCCCCACCTTACAAAAGAGCAACTAACACACCTGGAAAAACTCAAATCTATATCTGGAAATAAGAAAATACGATTTTCTTAAATTGCTCATATTGCATGCAAGATTGCACTAAAACTACTAAAAGTTTCAATAAAATGCACATAACCTTAATGAAAGAACTAACTATGGAGGAAAAACTTTATTTGTAGGAAAAATTTCTATCTTCATTTTTGTACTTGTTGGATCTCAACGAAAACATTCCAACTTCGAAAATTACGAATTAACATTGAAAAACGGACCTAATGCTACTTAATATTTTACTCTCTTCAATCAGACAATTTAAAGAATAAAATTTTGAGCGATTTGTGAGCAAATTATGAAAAAAGTTCCGGCTTCATGTAAAATATCCGCAAATTTTAAAAAAGGTTTTTAAAAATCTTAATGTTCCGGGCGGGCGGATGCGGGCGGATGCGGACAGGCAAAAAGGCAGGCAGACGGACAGGGTATATTATCTCTCGTATTAGTTTTGGATTTCCTTTGGGCTCGACTAGCTATTCGGAATTATCACATACAAATGGCAGCATGCTGCTATCTATCGCTACGCTATATGCTAGTACTTTTTTAGAAAAATGTCCTTGATTTTTCTGTTTCGTAATAGAACGGATATGATATTATGAAAGCATTAAAGAAATGAGAATCTACGACCCAAATGACATTTTTCTTTGTAAAATTAGGAAGATAAATTATTTAAAGCACATGTTCTTACAAATGCAATAATGTGAGCGATTCGCCGCTAATGTTAATATCAACGACGCGAGAAACAAGTAAAAAATGTTTTGTAATTTAAAGAAAATAGAGCATACTGATGTATATATCCTCTCCTAGAGTAAATTGAACTCTATCCCAATCAAAAATCAAAAGAAAAAAATTGGCTTTCTTTGAAGGAAATCTTTGTTTTGTTGTTTTTATAATTACACACATTGTACGCAATATTGTGCGAAAACTACTACAAGTTTCAAAATAATATAGACGTCCTTAATGAAAGAACACACTACAGAGAACAAGTTTTATTTTAAGGAAACATCCCATCTTCAATTTTTGTAGTAGTAGCAAGACACCCGACAAATTTCTAAATTTTCGAAAATTGACAGAACTGCGAAAATCGGGCCTACGCAACCATTATAAGTATATTTTACAATATTTTTACAAGAAATCTGAAGAAAAAAATTTGAGATTTTGAGAAATTTTTGAAAATGTCCGGGGGTCTTTGTGTAAAGTACCCCCAAATTTTGAAGAATTTTGAAGAATCCCAGCAACTGGAGTGGAGCCTGATCGACCGGGGAAAATTCATTTTGGAAAATATCCTACATGTTGTTTGGGCGCAAAGGCTCATAGACAAATGGACATTTAAAAAATAATAATAATAATAATAATAATAATAAAAAAATACTTTTTTGGTATCAGGGAACCCCAAACATCCAAAATCTCGAAGCTTCGACTAGAGCCAGATGGATACAGATTTCTTCACTATGCATGTTTACCTGATTTGATTATGCATCGCCACCAGTCTGGAAGGTGGTAGTGCGCACTGGTTAAAAGCTTGTACTTGAGCTGTGTAAAGAGCTAATCTCACGATACGAGTGTGGAAATTGATACATCATCAAAATGTGCTGTCCTAGTATGAATGTAGTTCACTGTTATTGAAAAGTTAGGTTCCTACAATGTGGCCACAAATTTTATGACACACTTAAAGCAAAATCAATAAGCAGTTATTTTAAAAATTTTAAATGCACACAATGGTTAACAATAGACAATGAATTTCACTGATTATTATTTTTATTACGGAACTCATAATTTCTTTACACATTTTAGAGAATTTCTCTAAGTATGAAGAGTGAATTAGAGAACTATAAAAAGGAGTGGACCAGAAGCTCAAATTCACATAAAAGGAAAATGAACAGCACTGAGAATAGTGATATCAAGAAGTTAAAATAAACAAGCTTAACATCTGGTGTCTTCAATTCACAGGAAAAAGGAAATGATCAAGCAAAATTCGATGTCAATGCAATGAAACCCTTATCAGCTACAATTACAAGAAGAAACATTTTTGATACGTTTGAAAAGCTATTTGTGTTGAAGGTAAATGTGTCCAATTGTAAACCACAATTGGTTGTACGGTATTTTGTATTTTCAAAAGTATTTTAAAATACTGTTTTGTATCTAAAATACTTTTTTCAAGTATTTTGCCCCACTCTGATAATAGTTGACATTAATATTCCTCTTAAAGACATTGCTAGTTTATAATAATAATAATAATAATAATAATAATAATAATAACTATTATTATTATTATTATTATTATTCTGTTATATCGGTATTTAGTATTATAACCAATCTGTCTCGTAATATCAATAAACTACAGAACCCAATTTTTTTAGACAGGTATATTCTAATTTTAAATTTCCTAATAGAAAATTTTGAAATAAGAATATACCTGTCTAAAAAAATTGGGAACTGTAGTTTATTGAAATTAAATCTAAAGGACGGTTCAAAAGACAATACAACTGTCTTATAATACACTATTGTATTTCAATGTGAGAGTCAATAAATACTGACAAAGCTCAAGTCATTAAATCTGTTCTTCAAACCACAAATTCAACATCCAAATATTTTAGGGAATAGATTGAAATTATATTTATAGAAACATAGTTCTCACAATTCCAAACATATAGGGAAAGGTCATTCAACTGAATGAGGAAATATATTGAGTACAGAAAATTTAAATAGCCCATTAGGGAATTATTTTGATTAATTTCAGGAGGATGTGATTTTATTTAAAAATGAATATAATGATGTACTGTTTTATAAATATGAATAAAAAATGTATATTTTAAAACAGATTTTAACTTTACAAAAAGAAATATTGTCTTTCTAAAATGTGAAAGTATTCCTTACCATGAGCCTGGCCAGGATTGTGATATGGATCTTGCCCAAGGATAACAACTTTTATGTCTGATATGTCACACCTCTGAGTCCATGTCCAAACATGCTCTTCTGGAGGAAAAATCCTCTTCTGTGAACGTTCCTGAACTAAAAACCGACTTAACTGCAACAATAATTGAAATCTATATTAACAATAAATTTACGGTGTTTCAGGGAAAATGCAATATTAACTATGGCTAAAACCGTACTTTGTCATAAATTCAAATCAAATTATTTGGTAATCTTACCTTCATAAAGTAATCTTTCTTAAATTCAGGTTCTAGAGCCCTAAACCAAGAATGTCCAATACTCATGTGCAAAGCTTGATATCGTCTAGAAGTTAACTTAATTTTTGCAATAATTTCGTTGGGCCATTCCTTTCTGACGGCGGGTTTATCCCCCACTTCGTTCACATTCGACTTAACTTTTTTTTCTAACGGTTCTTCTGATTTTCCGAAATTCGCATTATTACCCTCACATAATGGGCGCTTTACAGAGCTAACTGGTTTCAAAAAATTCAAAATACTTTTCTGACCAGACATCCTACAAAATTACAACCAAACACGACCACCGAAATCTAAATACAAAAACCTGAATGACACACCACAGGTACGAAGAAAATGACAACCTCTCCTGTGTTCTGAAGTCACTGCTTTCAATACTAATTAACGCATACTTCCAAACCATGCAGCAAACGATATTACTGCGTTGATAGTTCGCATCAGTTCATACACATGTCGCACATGTCACGCGCAATGGAATTTGGCGGCAAAGTCCACGCGCACAGTGGAGCCGATGTGATGAATGTAAGTAAAAAATTCAGAAATCAATTACTAATTTACTAGCACAACTTTCATTTTCATGAACTAAACGTTTTGAAATATGAATTAAAATTATTTCGAAGAAATAACAGGTGTGAGTAAATACCATTTGTAGTGATCATAAATATCGTTTTTCACAGTGTTTACTGCGGCCGGAAGATGTTTACTGAAAGTACAATCGTGGATGAATAGATGGATGATCATCTATGGTACAATCATAAAAACGAAACAGAACACCATTCATTCATGGACGAAATAAAATAAAAATGACAAATTCGTTTTAACGGGAAGAAAATCTCCTGAACGCAAAATACGCTATGAAATAATGGTATTTATGATACATAAATATTTCTTCAATAGTTATTCCACGATTAAACAGTTCAATTAAATTCATCAACAGATTCTTTAATTAATTAAATAAAAACTCCACATTATTGTACAATAATAAAACCACCTATACGATCTGCGTTACGCACTAAAATCCCCGGTAAGTTTACAATAAGAAAATGCAAAATTTACACATGCGAAACTAATTAGATAATTTCTTTAAAGTTGATTTTAAATCATCTAAAAATCATTTCAACCTGGCTACACTTGTAGGGTCTGAAATTGATAAAAAACTTGGTAAAGATTTGTAAAACTTTGTAAAAATTCTCTGTAAAGAGATTGTACACATATGCGTTTTTTAATGTAATAAATACATAAATAAATCAAAAACTTTATACATTATAATTGAAAATAGAAATCTTTCTCGTGAATATTTTCAAATACATCTATGTTTTCAAGCAGTCCCACTGTGTGCATGCAATCTCTGTGGTAAATTGTTTTGTAGCAGTCAAGGAGAAGAGTAACGAAAGATCGTGATGCACAGTGCGCACGCCATCGCGATTCAATCAGAGCCTACTTTTGGAAATTTGGCGGGAATTGAGGTAAATCGTAATATTTATTTATGATATCACTGCTGTGAGGGCTCTGTGTATTATACGCAAGGTAGTGTAAGTGTGCGAATGTGTGTAATTATATACGGTAGAAACGTGTAGTGATTTCAATAAGAATTGTAAAGCACTCTCGATTCGAAAGTTTTGTGTTGCGTATTTCTTTTGGCAGTGAACAATGAGTGTTCGAAATGACACATTAAAAAAATTCTCTGTATTTTTGGCTGGCAAAGAAATGCGTGACAAAAGGAAAGAACTTGAAATTTTGAAGAAAACATTGGAGCTACAGAATGAAGAAAACAAAATACTGGAGATCTCTGAGCGCATTAGGGATGTTATAGGAATAAGTGATGAGCATTATATCCTTGCGGAACTAGAGCCCTTCAAGGATATTAATGAAATTGTAACAGAGTAAGGAAACGTTTTGTTTTTATTCAATTGCAGGTACAGATGCTAATTCCTACAGATTTTAATACAATTCCTTTGAAGATGACTGACCTGTACAAACTTTTCATTTCAAGAAATTAATGTTAAAGGAATACATAATTTTAGTATTGTTACAGTATATTGTAGTTAATTATGAATCAAGGTAAATGTCCAGTGTGGACATGTATTTACTTTTATAATTATTTTTTTAAAGGAAATACAGAGAGTATAGTCTATATTATATGTGATTATATGTCTATTGTCAATATTATAGCAAAAGATACCATTATCTTTCTTTCAGATTTGTCTTTGGCATTGTAATGAGGTTAAAAGACTAGGGTTTTGTAATGTGTTTTTTTTTGTGTGTGCAATAATTACAATGTTACCATATTAAATGGAGGTCAAGAAAAGTCACTTCGCAAAAATCATCATAGTTGAGATAAATTAATAATATGTTTTATTAGTAATAATTTCATTAAAATATTGTTTTCCTGCTAAATTAATTTTTGAGATTTGACACATCTCTTGATGTGTGTTGTTTTCTTTAAGTCTTTAACTAATAAACTTCTTTTTTTTTTTGGTTTCAACAAGAATCAAATGGTTTTCTATAATCTGAACCAGCTTATAAAGTACATGAATTAAGCATGTTTTTGAAAACCCTTTTTTTATGTTCAATTCTATGGGAAAAAATTTTGTACAGCTACGAATCCCTATTATAAATTTTATCAGAAAATGAAAAGGGGAAAGTGATTGTGGTTTTTTAATATAGAAAAATCAAAATTATATTATTTATATACAAAAGTGAGAATAATATTTTTGTGACAACTTATTTTAATAGAATGTATAAAAAATGCATACAATAAAAAGATCTGTATTGTGTTCTCTACATATTGTCATTTAAGTTCATTTTCTTGAAATTCTATATTTAACTTTGCAGCTATGGAAAACTCACTTCAAATTTTAATGACAACTTGTCATCTTAGAATTAACAATTTTCTTATTACCTTAATTTTTGTTGCAATGCAGGCCATATCTCTTTGTAGCACTGTCAGATGTTATTAAGAAGCAACCTTGCTCCCATTGTATAAAAAATTATACTGAATCAAAATTAAGTGTATTGTTTGTATAATACAATCATAGCGTTTTAAAATTTACTCAATTCTATAGGAAACGTATGCTAATAAAAACCGATTGACTAATGAAGTGACGTGGCAATCAAATCGCGCGGCTGTGTTGCCGGCTTGAGATGGTTATAAAACTGGCGCCCCTAGCGGAATATTTCGTCCTGCACGTACTAGTGCCGAGTTGTTTGTGTGTGTTTTTAAATTGTACTGAAGAGTGAAATTTATTTTAGTCTTCGTAAGTGCAAACACGTGGAAGTTTTAATGCAGTTTATGTATTTCGCGAACTTTAATTGAATTAGAAATGGAATCAAATGGAGAAAACGTAATTGGATGGAGCAGTGAGGCTAGTTCGTTTCTAAGTAACCATAGGAACCTGGACGCTGCTGCAAACTCAATTATTAATGATTTAGTGGATAGCCTTTCTCTGGGTATTGTGTTTGAAGTTCATAGAGCTGCCAAAATGGGATTTTTCGATCGCGAAGATACCATTACTGAAGAAGCCAATAACTTTTATATAGTGGACGAAGAGAGTGTGGACATTTTCGGTCAGAAACAGTTGAAAAAAATAATGACACCTAAATGTATTTGCCCCAGTTGTAATCGAAACTTAGGTGCTCAGGTATTCGCTCCGCATTTAGCAAAATGTATGGGTATGGGTAGAAACAGTGCAAGGCTGGCAAGTCAACGGATATCAAGTATCACTCAGGAAACTATGGAGAAAATGGATTACCACACCTCTAATAAACCTCGAAAAAAGAGAGATCTAAATAGTAAGAAGTCTTATAAGAGCCAGAAAACTGGGAAAATTGAAGAAAACGAAACTGGATCTTGGAATTCAGAAAGCATGGATATGGATGTAGGAGATGGAAATGCAACTCAGGCATTTGCTGCTCCCATGGGACGTCAAGTATCAAATATGTCATTTTCTGGTGATGTATCCCAAGAATATGGAGAGACTTGTGAAGAAAATCTTCAGATGTATTCATATTCTCCAACAAGTATAAAACAAGATTATTCTATAACATCATCAGGGGATTGGGTATCTGCTAAAACATCTGTACAAGAAGAAAGATGTTCGGTTCTAAAAATGAAAGATGTACCCAGATACCTGTAAGTTCTGCATTTCTTGTAAACTTGTTAAATTGATCCACAGATTTATAATAGTTCCAATTGCAAATTGTATGTTACTCAAGACACTAGCATCCGAGAGCAATATTATAAAGTTGTTAAGGTTATCCAAAATTGTTTTGTAATATAGCAATATCCAAGTACTTTATGCGCATGACTGAAATGTAATGTGCTTGTTTTTACATTGTGTAGAGTGCAATTTTTGTAAATTTCAAGGAAAGTGAAGTAGCGCTACTATTTATGCTGGGCGTCTTAAATAGTGTCTATTCTTCAATTATAATGATTGAGAATGAACATTTTGTTTAATTTTCAGTCATTTAATTATACATTTGTATTTTAAATTGAAGTGCAACTTATATTTGGTACCATATCCCTTTCTCATTTCCTTCTCAGTACTTGCCTCAGGCTGTTTTAATAACAGCATAACACAATCATAAGGAAATTAATAGGACTGTTCGTAAAACTTATGTGTGCTGGTCACTTACATGAATGTTACCTTCCATGGTTTTATTTTGGGTAATGCCTAAAATATTGAAATTTTCTTCATAAATAATGGAGAAATAGAATCTTCCTTTGGAAATGTTTCAATAAATGTGATTTTATTCAATTCTTGGTATCTTTTATAACCTACTTGTCAAGTATTTCAAATTAGTGAGAAATTGACTGGCACCCAACTGCTTTGTATGTGTATTTAGGATAACAGAGGATTACGCTGTCTATTTACTATTTCGAGAGATGAAATTTGTCTTTAAAGATTATTATTTAAAATTAAATTTAATCCTTGATTATTTGTTATCGCCAAAATTTAAAGACTTTTAAATTGTTATGGGCGACTCCTTAAAACTTTGTATATTTCACTTACAATAACCTACAGTTAATATGAAATTGTAGCTATATGGATCCTGCTCTTGAGATTTTGCAACCGCTAATTTTATGTTATTCATCTATAATTTTTAGTTCTGGTGCAAAATTTCAATGCCTTTATTCTAACTACAACTGTTAAGATCTTTTCAATTAGTATGATCTCATCCTTTCAACTTTTTATTTTTGAAGATATTTGCTAAGGCTTACACAAGATGTTAACACTGAAAGTTTCTGTGGTAACATCTCGAAAAATAATAAAGACTAATTTATATATCGTTAACTTTCAGCAATGCTGGTCAACTTCTAGTCAAGCTAATTGTATTTATTGAAATCACAATTGATATTAAAGCATACATTTTTGTTCTCTTTTCAAAAACACATCTGCATTTAAATGTTATGTGATAAACTGATTTATAAGAAGTAGGATGTTCAGGCCTTTTTTTTTTGTTCAGCTGGCAAAATGAAAATTTTTGTAGTTACTTCAGTATAAAAATGTTAAATATGTTATATGAAAAGAATAATGTTCATGGTGAAAATAATTTTGAAAGGAATCAGATACCATACTCGTGTTGGATGTGTTCCCCCGGCTGAAGAATGATAGTTGGCATCAGCGGAAGTAATCTAAAAATCTTCATTGGGTATATAATCTTTCTCATAATGCAATGACATCAGGAGTCCTTGCATAATGGTCATGCTGTGTTCCAGTGGTTTTTGAGATTTCCTTATTATAGGACTTAAGTACATTACTGGATGATATTGCACCTCCCCCTGCAGAGACAAGGGCAAAATGGAACATTGCTCACTTGTCTAAACTTTTCTACTGAATTAAGATTGTCCCAGAAGAAGAAAGAGAGGTTAACAAAATAAGTCAATTAACTTAAAACAAACATCAAAGGCCAAAAAAAAAAAAGCAAAATGAAAATCTTGTAAACCAATTCCAGAAGAACGTTTAAAGTGATTTTTATTGCCAAGTCTTAAATTCATGATAAGATCATATTTTGTATAATATATAAGCATAAATCTTCCATGCTCTAGTAATGAGAAATGTCAGAGATGGTGGGACTCGAATAGTGAGAAACCAATGTTTTCTAATATTTGTATTTTGTACTGTTACTTTTATCAATCCACATTTTGCAGGATCATTAAATACTTTATGTAAACTACGAGAGAAACATTCAAAGTGCTTGAATTCCTTTGAAGTTTTGGAGGTTACAGCAACAATGTTTTTAGTGATTTGGTTATTGGTTGATACAATTTTTAGAAAAGAGACTTGGCATGTTATATTACATACTATTACGATTAAGGTAATTTAAAAGTTAAATTTTAACTAATTTTGCTTTATTCTATCAGTGCTCACTTTGCATTCTTCAGAGAAGTTTGTCTTGAATCAATACAAGTTTCATTGTCTAGCTGTCATTATCTTTTAGTTTCCATAAGAGATGACGATCACCTTAACTGTACCGATTTATGCTATTTATTTAAACAAAAATATTCAAAACAATTTCATGTAAGAACTCTCAATATTAAAAAAATGCAATTAACACAATTTACATTGCTTCTGTTAGTCTTTTTCTTCCAGATACAGAATCAATTATTGAGAATTGGCAGGGCAGCTGACCTGATGAGTGAAAGGCAGATCCTCTTTAAGAATTGAAAGACTGCTCTACTGTTCTTTGATATGGCAGAGTAGTATCCTGGTAGTGGAAAAGTAACACGAAACAAAATTCTTCCTTGGTAACCAATTTCCTGCTGGGTGCACCACACACTATAAGGGTTGATCCTCTTTCTTGACCATGCAATTTTGTTCCATGATTGCACCCTAACACAATTCAGAAATGTTGCTTTCTAAACATGGCTAAGATTTTTTCCAATGGGTTGCAAAAGGGATTACATATTGGATATTAAGTCCACAGCTGGGAGTGTCTTTATAGACTCCTGGTTCACGTCGGTGTTAATTGGGTTGTGGGCTTGCCCCACTCCCATACTAAGTATGAAGTGACCGTTAGTTTAGTTTGTACATTATCACTTATTATGGAACATCATCTCCAAAGTTCACGACAAAAATTGGTAATTGCCGAGGACTGGCATTTTTGCTAAGTTACAAAACAATTTGTCAAATATCCACCTGTGAAGAGTTTATTTTATATCGTTCACGTCGGTTCTATTCACATTACGGTTTTTAACACATAATTGTGTCTACAGTATTGCATCAACGCCCAGAACAATGGTTCAAGCAACAAGGTGGGTCCACGCAGATGCGGATTCCTGGAGGGGACTTATTACAGGGCCCTGGTAACGAAAAGTGGATAAATCTCATTGCTAAATTTTTTGGTGGGGGATCCCCTATCACATAGTATAGCTAGAATCCAAGTTTTGTGGGTCCACGGCACTGAAAATTTGAATGACAGTAAAACTTACTTTACATGTAGCCCATGGCACATTTTGCAAATTTTCAAAAAAAGAATGTTTTTGAAAAGTGTGAAAGTAGCATGTTCGTTAAAAACCGTGATTTTTCGAGAATTGCAAAAGTTCATTATTAAAAAATTATGAAGAATCCCCCCCCTTAAAGATATATTTTGAAATAATGTCATGTACAATTTTTCAAAAATTTGAGAACTTTTCGCGTAATTTTGCACGAAAGTGAGGGAGATAGTACGTGCTGTTTTAGCCCCCACTCATTTTAACTTGTCAAACTTTTGGTGCCCATCATAAGGACATGTTAAAGCTTCATGCAAAAGATCGACCACACGCAAAATATCCATTTCAAATTGAAGGGGCTGCAACATCGGCGAGATGTTTTGCTGTAAACCAATTTTTCAGTCACTGTACACAATACTGGATTCAGTCTATACTTGTTAGAGGAAATAATGTATGGAAGGAGAGAGATTTATCCACTTTTATGGAACTAGAACCCCACAATACACTACTTCGGCATCAGGACCCCCTCCCCCTCCTCTTGAAAAATCTGCTGTATTACAACTTGAGATACTATAACCCACCTTTAATAGATGTATGTATAATTACATGCAATCACCATTGGTGTAAATATTGCATCATAATTAATGTAGCAATTGCCGAAAAAAAAACAAAAAAAACATTACTTATATAAATGAAAATAATGTGTATGTGTGTTCGTCTTTCAGCCGAACTCTTCCACACAGGAACAATGTCATTTCCTGTGGCAAAACCTAGTGCACATTACTGGGAAAATATTACATTGGAAGTACTTACGGCAATGTACACATCGTGTGTAATTTGCACTGAGGGTATAGTGGCCACAACCAAATAAAATTTCCTCTTCGGCATATACTTTTTTCTAAATCTGTATAAAAGGAAAACACAGGTGCAAAGGGAGATACAGAAAATAACAAAAAAGCTATAGATTGGTACGAAGTGGTGGGACCTGCCAGCCTCCATATTACTGGGGCCTGTGTTTTTTTTGGGCTTCTGGAGTTAAACAAGGTCTGGGAAGATGAAAACTTGGGGAGTTTTAACTAGTACTCGAGTTCATACAACATACTCAAAAAACAAGTTTTAATGAATTTTTCCACATAACCCCCTTTTTTCAGTACCTACCATCTGGATTACATTGTATGCAAAACATTTTCATCTCAGATTCAATACTTTGTGATGAAGCAGCAAAAGTACTCATTGAAGTGGCAAAGTTTATTGGTGGGGAAATGCACTGTTAAAACAAGATTCCAATACAGACTTACTATGCAAACTATTACTATTTTTCACAAGAGACATTTAGGAAAAAACAACAAAAAACCTCAGCTTATATTAGAGTTTATGTGGTATGGACTTGCATCTGACTTTTCCTATTACACATTTTGATTTAATTAGGTTTCACCAAAAAACCGAAACCGTGTGATGTTTTGGGGAGAAGCAAAATACACTCAAGTTTTCTTGAGTTACAAAAGCTCTTCCTCACCCTTTTACTACACCAAGTTATATTGTGAAACGGAAACCTTGAATTACAGAAAATGTATTTGCATCGGTAAACAAACAATGGATGTTTTTTTATAGTATTGCTAACAAAATGGCAACTAACAGCCCTGACTCTACTCCCACCACAATAAGAAAAAGGACAGCTCAACAAAATTTCAACCAAGTGAAGCTATGTATCATGTCTAGAAAAGGTCATTGAATTTGAAGCACTGCTTTTGGACAAGAAAATAGATGAGAAATGGGAAGGAAATTGTTTAAAAGCATTGAATATACTTCTACTGATATTACCAAGCAACTAAGAATAAGAATAAATGGAGTTAACAAATTACTCTAGGAAGGAAACTGGAAATCAGCATGTCAGATAATTCACAAACAAAATAAAATTGCATGGTCTTTTCCATCTTTATTTGCCTTCCAGGGCCTGATTACATATAAAAGAAATGTGCCATATCCCCTTTCTAACTTACTTAAGGGGAGAACTATATCCTTAGAAGAACAGCTTGCTTGTAAATCTGGGGCATCACATTTTTTACTACTACGATTGGGAAACATGTCCCTTTATTTGCTTCTAGATCTTTGTTCTGTCCATTTTTGCCTTCACTCATCTAGTATAAAATGAACTCCTAAGATAAAATTTACTGCCTTTACAACAGTGACTGCCTTTCAACAAAGATATACTTGTAAGTATTGTATTTGTTTCATACCTCTTCTCTATAAAACTGTAATGTCTCATTTCTTACTTTCCTGACAAAAGCAAACTGCACTTCATAACTTATTCTTATGATCTTTTGTTAATCATTTTTTTCTTCTTCTGAAATATCACAAGACACAACACAGATACTAGAATGTCCTGAATGCGTGTGTAGAATATAATTTATAATAATGAACTTTTCAAATCAAAAATGCAGCTAGTGGTGAAAGTTCAAATTCCTCTACAGAAACAACCAGTTTTTGCGTTTCAACTGTCAAATCTGATGTTATAGGCATGATAAATTCCAATTCCCATACATCATCTTATGTTTAACTAAATACTTTTAATTTTCTTAATTTTATATATACAGGTCAGATTACATGGCTGTTTCTGTATATCCAAAACCAACAGTGACAGTTTTAGTTAAATCAAGTTTGGTGCAACTGGCACTATTACACACAAAAGATTTTCATAAGCAAATTTAGACAAGATAATAACAAAAATTATTATTGTAATGATAAACTTATTCAGTTCTTTCACTATACTTCAGAAGTCCTTTGGTATTCAAGAATTCCTTGAGGAGCATAACACAGTCACGCACAAGTTTCATTAACATCTAGGAGATCTGAACAGATACAACTTTGAAACACACTACTGTACTTCTAACATCAACTGAATACAATGTTTCAAAACAGTATAAATGAAGCAAGTCAGCATGCACTCTCAATTTATGTTTCTGTATTGTCTTCCTATTCCTGCAATAGTGGTGAAATCATTGCAACTCAAATTTTCTCTGCAAAATTCTATTGTCAAACATGCCCTCAAAGACTGAAAAATTTGGGCCACACGAAATTCCTTATACATTAATGCTTATTAATGTACACTGTATCATCTCACCCCATTGCATTTTATGTGCTGTTAAATTTCAGATCCACTGTATTCAATACTGTGATTCTATCAATTTTGAAAAATATTGTAATTTGCACATCAAAATCCTTCAAAAATAAAAAAATATTGCAAAATAACCTGCAGGGCAAGTCAGTAACATGTTCCAAAATTCTTGAATTTACACAGTTAAAAGTAAAATTTAAACAATGTAAAAGTTGCTCTGCTATACACATGTTACTACCTCTCAATTTTTCCATTTTTGTGACAAAGCAATTTAATAACACTGCATTAAGGAACTAATAATTTTGACTATCTGTGAGGAAGACTGTCAATAGATTTAACATCCATTCCGAATTTTTCATTACCTCTCCAAAATAAACTGAAGCGAAGCAACAGAAGAAAAAAATTAAAAAAAGAAGGTATGATTGTGAATCCACCCAGCAGAAGAAGCATACTACAGTTACACAAGATATTTCATAAAATTCTTCCATCACATTCACATACAGCTTACAAATTTTGTTTACTAAATGGTTCCATCTAATTCGACTATCATGAAAAACATACATAACATTAGAATTATTGTTTGGAAACGTCTTCTGTTCATTACTGCGTGATGTCAAGTAAAAGGTTTTGAAAATTTAAGCTTAGTGGTGAAATTCAACACCAAAGAAAACAAGAGAATTTTTTATTAAAATGAGGAGAATATTAAATATTTTCTGAAACACAAAAGTTAATCTGCAAGATAAGGAACTTCCCAAATCAAACCAGAGTTAATTAATGATGAAAATGCAAAATATTTCTGTTGCTTTGAAACAAGCATCAATAGAGAGCTTCTTATATTGTTGGTTTACAACTTTTCAAAATGTCTAAATGAGAAAAATTTGAGTGTAAGCTTCAAGATTAAGAAAAAATAAGAAATAATTCCAAGTCAAAGCATCCTTTGACTTTTTGTTAACAATACACCACATATTACAAATAGAATCTTTTACACATGAACAATTCCAAGAGCTTTAATTTAAACTAATTGCACAATATTCCTCTTCAGATAGCAGCCTTTTTTATTTGGTCTTTTATTCTTAAACACTTATAAATGGTATTGTTCACAGGTTAGATTAAGATAATTATGGCACAGGAAGGTTGGTAAATAACATTTTACATCTTTCCTCATTCACAGATAGCACTGAGATTGTTTCTTGAACAAAAGTACAATGCTAACTACTAGTTTTCCAACAAATTTGTAGTGTGTTAAGTCGCCATCAAGCATACATTTTCTTTAAAACAATTCTCGGTCCCATTCAATTAAACACACAAAAACCTTGTTAACAAAATGTTCAAATTAAGCGAGGGGCATATACAAACATTAAAAAGTTGAAGAAAATTGGTCAAAATGTCAAATCAATATTAAATTTGTCTTACTGAATATTGAAACAATGATAACATTAACAAGAAACTAGTAAATTACTGAGAACTCAACAGAACACTAAACTTTCAACTCTCATAAGTTGTCTGATCATTCTACCAACCTACCTAAGGTAGCAAACACACATACTATTCTGTGCCACTCCTGAACAAGGAAACAAAGTAGAGCACCTGTCCTTCACAAACCTTGCCATTGCAAGGAGCAAGAAACCACTGTAATTGCAGTCTGCCCCTTAATGGTGTCTGTGAGAACGTGAGGAGCGAGATGACCTTCCCTCCCCTCGCCCTCCTCCACTTCTCTCCGACCTGTAGCTTGACCTCCTTGTTGGCGGCGACCTGCAATCATAGTAGCACATCACTACGCACATCGAGAAGTTGAATCCAGCCCACCAATAAAGACTTTCATTGAAAATTGCAATGAGGACATTGTGTAGAAAAATGTTCCACAGTTGATTCAGAATGATATCATAATCAAGAGATTTAAGAAGGCCAATGAGGATTCTTGAGTAACAATCATTTTACGTGTCTTTTTCAGTGAAAGTGAAGTACATAATACACAATAATGGGAGGACAATCACTACTGTTCTGATACTAAAATTTAAATGCTTTGTATGCGACAGTCTGGAAAGCCCATTTTTATCAAATGAAATAAGTTAAAGAAAGTTTCCTGTACATCTACCTTAGTAGGCCTTTCTAGAAATTCCAAGGTTAAATAAATTGCAGTCTTCTAAAACTGAGAGCAGCCAAATAATTGAGGAATTTATGCGAGATATCACTGCATCACTAGTGGTAATTAAGATTCACTTGAAACTGCAGGCAAAATTACCTTTAAATCCTAATTTTCATTGTGTGTGAGAAATTATCTCAACCGAAACAGTTTTCATTACAGATATCATTCCTCTCTTCAAGAGAATATAACAAAGAGGCACAAATATAAATTATAAAGAAAAGAATGTTTTAAATATTTGTATTCCACATACTGCAAGATAAAGCTTTTAAAGGATATTTGACATTAGCTCTTCATAAAAGAAAGGCTCAATAACTGCAACTGCAATATACTGTATGTAACTAATGTAACTCATGCTGTAAGAAGGGTAATAAAATACAACTATTCACAATTTAAATTAGAAATTGCAAGTTAGAAGTTATCAGTTAAAAAGAATTCACTGTAGTACATGAAGAAAAAGAAAGAAGAGACGAGAAAACTTCTTAATAAAAAATATATAATTGAACCTTCTATTATGATCTCCTGTGAGTTGTAAATAAATGTATAATAAATTCTGTATACTGTAAAAGTGATCAAAGTCAATGAACACCAAGTTGAATGCAATAATTTTACAAAGTGAATGAAGGGAGCTAACAAAATTATTTTTAACACAGTAAGTTAAAAACAAAGGTTAGGGAAGGAACAACATTTTTTAATTTAATGACTTGTTAAAATAAGGACCAACAGCTGCACCGAATAGTTGAATGTTATGCATTTGGTTCCTAATTTTTTCATGTATAGAAAAATTTTTTCCATAAAATCTCTGATATACAAATAAAGATGTCATAGGTGTCATTGCAGAAAAATGGCTGTCACTCAAAATCTTGCCTCTTGGCACTAAAATTATATACAAGTGCAGTTCAAAATGAACCAACTATAAAAACATTACAAAATGGAAGGAACATTGTATAAGCTTCAATGTCTCTGTCAAATCTTTAAAAATTTTATACATAGAATTTGGTGTGTAGTGGCAAGTTTGACATATGCATTCTGAATTCCTTGTAATTTGCTCTGTAATGTTACTTCAAACACTAGAAAATAACTGTGTTAGTGTATTTAACCCAGAATAATACAGATATTGTGATACCTGGAAAGATAAGTGCAAGATCAGGTTTCAATAGGAACAACATGACAGTTGACTTCAAAGTTGTTCTAATATTCTGCAGATATTTTCAAAAAGCAGATGATATAGATGAAAGTATAAATGATACATGCCCCAAGTAATTTTTTAAAATATAGTATGGGCACAACAATTGAAGACAAGGATACATGAATCTACTTTTACATGGCCAGAAATTTTCATACCAACTCTTCAGTTAGCATTGAACACCCAGCTGTAAACATTGGAAATACATTTGAAATAACTGATGACAAACTAGGAATTCATTTTCATGAGGGTTTTAGGAAGAAACTATTCACCTAATGAAGCCAAAGAATAAGATGATTTCAATATCTAAAAATATTACTTGGTGTACAAGAGACTATGATACAAATTTTGACTATCCCTATTTACAAGTGAATATACAAATATAAAAGACAAAGTTTTAACATATAATAGCACAATTATATTTCCCCCTTTTTACAATTAAACTGGCCATCTTTCAGAAAAGAACATTTCTGTTAATAAATAGTTTCCTTAATGCGAGCGCTAATTTTAAAAAGGATATAAATATAATATATATATGATATTTATATATAATATTATATAAATATATATATTATAATAATTATCTATTATATTAACCTTTTTAAATATATATCTATATATATATAAATATATATAAAATAATATATATATATATATATATATATATAGTATATATATATATATATATATATATATATATATTGGCAAGATCATATGAAATGAATTAAAGGACAGATCCGCTGTTAATGAAACATGCTGAATTAAATATCACCTGCAGCGATTGAACAATCTGATTAATATCCGTGCGGCGATTGAAACATTTCCCCGGTTCACTTATATTGATGGATTTTTAAACGTTTTTTGCTGCAAAGCTAAACAAGTTATTTCTATCCTTGTCAGTGGCCCTGAAAAGAAAGAGCGAGAGAAAAAGAGGAGAGAGAGAGCGAGAGAAGGGAAGAGAAGAGAGAGAGGAAGAAGAGAGAAGGAGAGAGAGAGAAAAGAGGAGAGAGGAAAGAAGGAGAGAAGAGAAAGATGGAGAGAGGAGAGAAAGAGAGAAGACGAGAGACGAGCGAGAGGAGAGAGAGCGAGGAGAGGAGAGACGAGAAGAGGAGAGCAGGAGAAAGAGGAGGGAAGGAGCGAGGGCGAGGAGAGAGAGGAGAGAGGAAGCAGAGAACGAGGCGAGGAAGAGAGAGAGAGAGGAGAGAGGAGCGCGAAGCGAAAGAGAGCAGAGGAGAGAGAGAAGAGAAGGGAGGCCGATGCGAGAGAGAGACGAGAGAGGAGAGAGATGCAGCGAGAAAGAAACGAGGAGAGAAGAGGAGAGAGAGAGAGCAGCGAGAAGGAAGCGAGAGAGAAAGGAGAGAGAGAAGCAGAGAGAGAAGAGCGACGCGAGAGACGAGAGATGAGAAGCGAGAGAGAAGAGAAAAAGCGGCAGGAAAGAGGAGCGAGGAGAAAGGGGAGCAGAGACATCGAGAGAAGGCAGGGGAGGGAAAGAAGCGAGAGAGAGAGCGAGCGAGAGGAGGCGAGAGAGCGAGCGTGTAGAGAGAGGAGAGAGGAGCGAGCGCGAGAAAGAGGAGAGAAGAGAGAGCGAGCGAGAGAGAAGAGGAGAGAGAGCCGAGCGAGAGAAAGAGGAGAAGAGAGAGGCGAGCGAGAAGAAAGAGGAGAGAGAGAGAGCGAGCGAGGAGAAAGAGGAGAGAAGAGAGAGCGAGCGAGAGAAAGAGGAGAGAGAGAGAAGCGAGCGAGAGAAAGAGGAGAGATGAGAGAGCGGAGGCGAGAGAAAGAGGAAGAGAGAGAGAGCGAGCGGAGAAAGAGGAGAGAGAGAGAGCGAGCCGAGAGAAAGAGGAGAGAGAGAGAGCGCGGCGAGAGAAAGAGGAGAGAGAGAGAGCGAGCGAGAGAAAGAGGAAGAGAGAGAGAGCCGAGCGCGGAAAGAGGAGAGAGAGGAGAGAGCGAGCGAGAGAAAGAGGAGAGAGAGAGAGGCGAGGCGAGAGAAAAGGGAGAGAGAGAGAGAGAGCGAGCGAGAGAAAGAGGAGAGAGAGAGGAGAGAGCGAGCGAGCAGAAAGAGGAGAGAGAGAGAGAGAGCGAGCGCAGAGAAAGAGGAGAGAGAGGAGAGCGAGCGGAGAAAGAGGAGAGAGAGAGAGAGAGCGAGCGAGAGAAAGAGGAGAGAGAGAGAGAGAGCGAGCGAGAAGAAAGGGAGAGAGAGAGAGAGCGAGCGAGAGAAAGAGGAAGAAGAGAGAAGCGAGCGAGAGAAAGAGGAGAGAGAAGAGAGAGCGAGCGAGAGAAAGAGGAGAGAGGAGAGAGCGAGCGAGAGAAAGAGGAGAGAGAGAGAGCGAGCGAGAGAAAGAGGACAGAGAGAGCGAGCGAGGCGAAGAAGAAAGAGGAGAGAAGAGAGAGAGGCGAGCGAGAGAAAGAGGAGAGAGAGAGCGAGCGAGAGAAAGAGGAGAGAGAGAAGGAGAGGAGAGAAAGAGGAGAGCGAGAGAGAGAGCCGAGAGAAAGAGGAGAGAGAGAGAGAGAGCGAGAGAAAAGAGGAGAGAAGAGACGAGAGAGAGCGAGAGAACGAGGAGAGAGAGAGAGAGAGAGCGAGAGAAAGAGGAGAGAGAGGAGAGCGAGAGAAAGAGAGAGAGAGAGAGAGCCGAGAGAAAGAGGAGGAGAGAGAGCGAGCGAGAGAAAGAGGAGAGAGAGAGAGAGAGGCGAGAGAAAGAGGAGAGAGAGAGGAGCGAGAGAAAGAGGAGAGAAGAGAAGAGACCAGGAGAGAAAGAGAGGAGAGAGAGAAAGAGAGAGAGTCGAGAGAAAGAGGAGCGAGAGAGAGAGAGAGGAGAGCGAGCAGAGAAAGAGAGAAGAAGAGAGAGCGGAGAGAAAGAGGAGGAGAGAGAGAGGAGCGAGAGAAAGAGGAGAGAGAGCGAGCGAGAGAAAGAGGAGAGGAGAGCAGCGAGAGAAAAGAGGAGAGGAAGAGAGCGAGAAGAAGAGAAGAGGAGGAAAGCGATGGAGAAAGAGGAGAAGGAGAAAGAGTAGAAGCGAGAGAAAAGAGGAGGAGAGAGCGAGAGGAAAGAGGAGGGAAGAGCGATGAGAAAAGAGGAGGAGAGAGCGAGAGAAAGGAAGAGGAGGAAGCGAGAGAAAGAGGAAGCAGAGAGAGCGAGGAAAGGAGAGGCATAAAGGATGAAAGGCGAGAGAAGAGAGAGGAGAAAGCGAGAGAAAGAGGAGGAGGAGGAAAGAGGGAACGAGAGAAAGAGGAGGAAGCGAGAGAAGAGGAGCGAGAGAAAGAGGAAGAGGAAAGCGAGAGAAGAAGAGAGGAGATGAGCGAGAGAAAGAGGAGAGAAGAGCGAGAGAAAGAGGAGAAGGCAGGAGGAAGAAGGAAAGAGGAGAGGAGGAAGCGAGAGAAAGAGGAGAGGAGAAGCGAGAGAACCGAGGAGAGGAAAGCGAGAGAAAGAGGAGGGAAAGCGAGAGAAAGAGGAGGGAGAGAGCGAGAGAAAAGAGAGAGAGAGCGAGAGAAAGAGGAGGAGAAGCGAGAGAAGAGGAGCGAGAGAGCGAGAAAAGAGAGGAAGCGAGAGAAAGAGGAGGAAGCAGATGAAAAGAAAGAGAGAAAGCGAGAGAAAGAGGGAGAAAGCGGGAGAAAAGAGGAGGAGAGCGAGAGAAAGAGGGAGCGAGAGAGGACGAGGAGAAAGAGGAGGAAAGCGAGAGAAAGAGAGGAAAGCGAGAGAAAGAGAGAGAGGCGAGAGAAGAAGAGGGAGAGCGAGAGAAAGAGAGGAGAGCGAGAGAAAGAGGAGGAGACGAGAAGAAAGAGGAGGAGAGCGAGGAGAAAGAGGAAGGAGAAGGGTTGGAGGTAGAGAGAGAGAAAGAAGGGAATGTTCTCAAACACCATTAAATTTCTTTTTGTTAATTAGAATCTTTCACAAGGTAATCTATACATTTAGTGAACTTCTCTAAGAATCTATGAGTTGCTGAAAGGCTGCACTGCAAACAGCTCAAATTCTTGGAATTTTATGTCACAAAAAGGAGAAAAACCGATGAAGCAAGTGTGTATATATGTGGTGTAATACAATTATGAAGAAATGGAAACAATATATGATGGAAAGTGAAAAATAAAAAGATCAAAATGTACTATATATATGAAGCATTCAGATAATTTTTTAAATAAACAAATCTCAGGACACTTCTTGAAGCTGTACAACTACTCATTTTTATCGATTTCAACCAGTAGAGGAACAACATCATGAAGTCACATGATGTAAAATAAATATAAAATATTAACTAATACTTGTTTACAAGTACTTGCCTTCAAAAATGTAACAAAATATAATTACTCTGGCAATAATCTACAATGAAATGTCTTTTTAATGTCACAGCTGGATACATACCAATGACACTTTGCATCAACCAGGTAGGATCATTACCATTCTCATCAAGCAATCTGCCAAAGCACTGACAAAGTACTGGCCAAGATACCATCACTCATCACCAAACCTGCCACAGATTCTTCATTTTTCCAAACCATATCATCCACAGGCCGTAATGAGCACCATCCACATCCTTTTTATCACCACTGTCCTCAGGAGAACCAATCATCAGAACAGCGATTGAGTTCCCATCAATATAAGTCCATCAACACAACCATCAACCATCTCTGTTTACCATTACCACAAACACAAGCCTGGAGTAAATCATGCAATTTTATCAGTTTTTTTCCTTTTGTTCCCTGTCTCCTCTTAAGGAGAAGATAATCACAGAATACAAAATTTGTTTTCTAAAAAAATAAATAAAAATCAAATTCCTGTTTAAATAATATACTGTGAAACAATTTAAAATAGTTACAGTTTCATTACATCTACTTCACATCCACAAACTATTGAACAGCATGTGGATTAATTAGCAATACAAAAACAACAGTGCCAGTTAAAATTCACAGCAAAGATGCATGTGAACATCTCATTGCTGTTGACAACATGCATTCAAACTTGAAACAATAAGGTTAGTAATAAACCTATTTTCTCTTTCTCAATATTATTTATGTAGCAAGAAGCAAGATTGAGTTACTCAAAACATTTTGTTTCCACTATCTTAAAACTGCTTTCTTCTTCATACAGCTCACCCATAATGAAATTAACCAACAAGTTTTCCCAGAAGATTTATTTTCTTATAGCATTGGTGATGCTTGGAATAATTATCTAATGCTAATTTCACCTCACTCTATTGTTCACAACAATTTAGTAATAAAACAACTCGTTTTCAATGTAAAAACATGTTTCTTTAACTGCACATCAAAAAAATTTGAGTAATTTATCTCCATACAATTTTTTACAATCATAATCTTGTTTATTTACATTACAATATCCTTAGCTTAGCTGCAGATAAACAACAACCTTCTTTATAGTGTGAAGTAAAGAAATTACAAGAAAAGCAAAACCAAAGAACTCCATTTGAAATATTTCCATAGGTTTTAATTTTGAATATGGAGAAACCTTCATTCTTTTGATATCATGGATATTTGGCATTCGATGGTTGTATTAATGATGGTGTCATGTATGTAATCTCAATTAAAAGTGAAACAGGACATTGAGCTGTGACAAGTGAACAATATCTGATGAAATATTTGAAAGAAAAAGTTTCATTTCTAAATATTTTCCTACTTTTTGGAGTTAATTTGATGAACAATATTTTTCATAATGCAGAATGAATTCCTAACCTCAGAGCTAGGATTAATTTCATTGGGGACCCTAAGCCCACTATAAGGCTCCAAAATAACTGAAATGTTGAAGATATTTATACAAAATTAACATAAAAATAAACTACAACCTTTCCAATTAAAAAAAAAATGTTGTGGCTACCAACTATATGTTCTAAGCACAAGTTTAGTCTCCTTACAGAGTGGCCACTTATTTCCTGGGTATTCTGGGCAATTTCTCAGACATTCATGTTTTTTCCAAAGGATTTTCTTTTTTTACATATTTTTCTGCTAAGTTTTCTAATATCCCACTTTTTAAAGAAAATATGAAAGCCTGCCTGATACTAATTTCTCAGCTCACTGATTTTGCCACAAGTAAGTCCAAATTAACAATATTTTTTCAACAAATAAAAGTCGAGAAAGAAAGCCGCCATGTAATTTTTCCTGACTTCCAACGATTCTTTTACAAACTCAGACTTTTCCAGAACAATGAAATTCCCTGATTTTTCCTGGTTTTCCATGTTTCTCAGAAAATGGCCACCCTAACTTATGTATTAACCCATCCCTGCCTAGCCTGATGAAACTTCTTAAAACCATTACTACTATCTTAATTTTATAAATCTTTCATTTTACTATCTTTATCCAATTCACAAACAAAGAATACTTATTATTCTAAAAATAACAGCTACCCTGAAATATTATAAGCAACTTTCAGGTAAAATTTAAAATAAAAATAAAATCAATAAAAACCCAACAAATCGCAATAATGTTCAAGTTGCATTAGCAATTTAATAAATCAGCAACCTCACGGATTTAATTTGTACAACACTGCCTTTGGAAACATTTGTTAATATGGTATAATCCACCTCTTATCAATAATAATAATAATAATATTTAAAAAAATCAAGACATTACTTTACTTAAATATAAGGAACAGTCTTTAAAATAACTAGCTTCTGAAAGGCTAAATATCTAAAAAAAAAGTTTTGTGAGTAGCCCAGTAAAATAAGTCTCAGGAAATTAGTTACAAATGCAAATTCTAAGTACATGTATTTCATGTCTGACATTTCCCCTTCAGTTTATTTTGTTTCGAGGGCACACATAATGCAATTTCGTTTAAAAAAATATGTTGTATACGTTAGTGTGGATCAATACACTGTACAAAGATATTCCTCTTTTACGGAAATAAAATGGTAACTATGACAGGAACAAGGACATACTGAAATATGTTGAGATTAATTTTCAATGATAACCCTCCAGAATAACCTATACAGAATACATATTCTCAAACCGGTATTTCAACAAGGTCAGCAATTTCTCACAAGAGAAATCTGTTTGCTGTTAACACAATCATTAATGAAAACAACAAAATAACTACAATCTTCAATATTACTTTAAGATATCACTTTAAAGAGGATCAAATACTGTGTATATTGTTTATAATGAACTCCTAAGGAATGTGAAATGGTCATCAGTGGTTGTAAGTTTGTATTCAACAATTGTTAAATCTGAAATCTGCAAGAAATTAAAAGTACTTGAGTACATGAGTAACTTCTGGTTACTCTTATGATAGGTCTGTAACATTTTTGAGAGTTTTCATAAAACAGGGAAGCAGGAAAAAATTAAATTTGGCACATTCAATCATTTATAGCACTTATTATGAGTTGGATTGACATGTGAAATTTTGAGGTAAGTTAAAATTAAATATTTACAGAATGATTATGTAAAGACACATCTAAAACTTATTTGGAAGGATTTACGCATCAAATGGCATTTTCTACTTTGTACTAAAAATTTGAAGTTAAATAACCTTTTGCATTTTTATGCTATATGGTGCTTTTAACTTCTTAAAACATTAATACTATTTAACATGTAAAAGTTCTAATATTTTGAAATGGTCTCAATTATTCTAACACATTAGACAGTTTTTTCCCCTTCAGAAATTGGTCTGTTAATGCACAATGCTGTCCATTTAATCTACCTTTCCAAGCAAGATTTACACATTATTTCATACATTTTTGAAAACAGGAGGGAGTACCAAGTTTTCAGTGTCACAAAACGAATACCGTCATGAAACTAAACAGGGCTAAAATATATTTTTCCCAGGTAACTACAAAAACGTATCAGAACAGTTTACAACTGATTACAAATGATGTCCCTTAATAATGTGAAACAAGTAGAATTAGAGAGCTGATTGTGCTTAAAAGATGGATTTGCTTCATGAAAAGTATGAATCTTAATTGTACATTTAGCTTGATAAAAGGGACCCCACCCTCCATACAAAGGCCTGGATTGGTAAGCAAATTGTTAGGGCTTCATTGATAATAAATGGAGAAAACACTGTACATCACAAATATTTTCTCCCAGTACATTGAGGTGTTTTGTTTACACAGTATGTTGAGAAAACAAACATAAGAGCTGAGTGGCATGGAAATTAGCAATTAGAATCAATAGGGAAATAAATTTGATTGAAGGTTCACGATCTACACCTTTTTCATTTTAAAAGCACCAATGTAAAGAACAAGAATGAAAAATAATAACGGATAAAATTTGTTTACTAAATCCAATCTAACAATAGCCACGGTCATTATCAATAATATCCACTTTAACCGTATGACTAGCACTTAAAAAAGCAAGGGTTTCCTCTACCCACTAATTCATAATTAAACTCTTTGAAATTCAAGTAAAAAATAATTTCCCCAAATCAATTGTTATGAGTCTAAAACTGTTAGAGGAAAAGCAAAAGTAATTTCATAGCACAAGAAGAACAATGTCAATTCATTTGTAGAGAGCACATTGCCCAACTTGTTATTGAAGACTGTAATAAGTTGTAATACACACTGTAATAATTAATATTATAGATTTTTATAACTATTTTTGGAGTTGTGAAATCAATGCTACCAAGTTCCACAATTTGTTATTTAGCTAAATTTTCTTAGATATTAAAAAATATGTTAAAGAAGTATGTTTTCTTTTCTGTGATTCATTACTACATTTTACAGTTTCTTGAAAAGTACATTTTGCAAAAAACAGTATTAAATAAAATTCTGTGGCAATACATTAATAGTTTAATTTTTACTGTAAAATGATTACATTACCCTGAATAATATTCATAGTAATGAGAAGCCCAAAATTTTTGCAAACATGGCTACAATTCTAAAATGGAATCCATGATATAGTGGAAAATAATTTAAAAATAAAAATAAAATAATCAATATCATGTGCCATAATGATGACGAGCAAAAAGTGATCTGAAAAAGTAACTCCACTAAACTGAATGAATAGTTATCTAAAACAACTTTTTAATTCAGATTCCAAAATAATTTTTATCATGTGAAAGCAAAATATATGTAAATATTTTTTAACAAATTACAAGATTTTTCAAAAATCTTTATCTCTGGAAAGATTTTTATTAAGAAAGATGAAACAAGAGGCACAAATTAAATGGAACTTCTGTAGTAAGTTTTAGAGCTTTGTTCTTCCTTTAAATGGTTGTTAAATACTTAATACTAACAAGATAAGTGAATATTATGTAACTGGCCCTTCGCTTTCTATTGCATAGAAAACCTATGAAAGAAAAATTGTTATTGACCAACTATAAGATGTCTACAGGTCACATGCAACAAGGTTTCAGATTAAAAAGAAAGCAGAACTAATTTAAGCAAAAAGTACCATTTACAAAGTTTAAGAATCCCTCTGATATCAGATTTTCATTAAAAGTTTCAATATTTGTTCGTTGGGCAGTGAAAACAGGTCCTATATTGACTAACCTTTGAGAACAGTAACCTTAATGTAACAAGTACGCCTAGTTGCCTAACTTGATGGCGATTTAAAACAAAATACAAAAACATCAGAAGATGGTGAGTTTTTGAGCTGTCTGAAATTTACATCAATTTCATTTAGAAACATAACAATTAGGGCTTTGCAACTACTGAAACAATACAGCCAAAATCAAAAGCTTGACAATTCAAATTTATCAAATGCACTGAGTAGATAATTAAGACAAGGAAAGAATCGTGAGCAGCACCATCCCTATGCAAGGATAAATAATGATTTTACCCTATCACCAAAATAGGATAGTTACATAATAGGTTAATTATATTATTTGAATAAAAATCTTTGTACTTATAAATCACTAAGTGAAATATTCTGAAACACAAACATACACAACTGACATAAGGTTACTATGCACTTTGAAATTCACATAATTAAATATGAAACCATCATGCTCAATACGACAATCACAGATGCAAGACAAGTCTCAACTGCAAGTCAGAAAATAGTTTCATAAAAAGTATGTTCAATTTCCCTAAGCTATTTCATATCTTTCTCCTAATGAAAATTGTGAAATTGGGCATGAAAAGAAAAAAGGTAAATTTAAACCTTGCATTTTTATCATTGTTTCCATACAGCATTAAATATGAGTAATAGTAAAAATGTTTTACAGGCTAATAAGAGCATTTTGAATAAGTAGCATTCATAACAAGTAATCTACTTGATTCTACTTCCCCTTTCTTGACGGAGTTGTGAACACAGAGTATGGAAACGCAAAATGTTAAAAATCTCCAAAACTTTAAAGAGTACATTACAAAATAAAATAAAATAAAATAATAAATGAATGAAAATTCTTACCCTGCCACGAATTTATTGAAATTCAGTAAAAGAAAACAATAAAATTTAAATTAAGAAAAGAAATTTTTACCACAATACTTGTGCACACCATTTGCATTTGTTACACAATATAATAATTATTCTACCTTTAGTATATTACTTAAACTTCAACTGGCAAACTCTTTTCTCCCACCTGCTTCAATGACAGTTCACCTTGCTCATATCCTAACCTCAAAGACCCACAATACAAAGAAAATTTACCTTTTGAAATATAAGAGCAGCAAGCAATAGTTTATTATTACACCTGTGCAATGTCCAACAGAATTAGTTTTTATTGTAATAATGCTCTAAGATCTTTGTATTTATTTACTTTAGCTCACACATCCCAAAATAAGTATTTTCTCTAATAGTCACAAAGTATCAGAGGCACTCCAAAGGGGAAGCCCACCAGCTTCAAATTAAACAAAAATTTCTTTAGAAAAAATATGAAGTCATCTTGGACACTACCTCTTTACCTCAACTACCTCATCAAAAAATCCTGTTTGTGTCAGTGCAAACTACACAAATTGTTTTCCAGATTGTGATAATTAAGGATAATTTCAATTTACAAGATTTAGTTTCCAACACAGAAATATCACAATTTTAAACGAATTTGATTGAAAAACTTGATGTCCCCCCCTGCATTTTCTTAATTTTGTTTTAGACTTTTACCAGTTCTATTGGAATGAGCAAGACATTTCATAGATAATTTCTACAAAAAAAATTTGGAAAGGCTTTTGAGAACATTTTGTTTTTGTGTTTTTGAAAAAGTTGCTTTTGTCAGCAAACAAACTATCCATAATTTAATTAATAAATATTAAGAATGAACAAGATGTAAAAGAAATTACATATGTGGAATATTTGAAAATTAACTTTGAAAAGAAAATGGCATTGGGCAAAGTAAACAAACAAAACTATATCAGGGTCCCCAAAAAACCTGACAATGTTAACATTTGATAGAATTACTTAACTTTCTCATTTATACATATACAAGAAAGTAATCATTTATGAAGAGATGCTAACAAAAAAGTACAGCACAAAAACCATACAATTAAAGAGCATGGCTCTTTCAGCATCAAATTAATTTTCAAGTAACTTCATATCTATTATTCTACCAAAAATTACTTATTTCCCGTATGAAGATAAATGGCGTTTTATTGAATTTTGGACTAACTTATTAGCAAATTTTCATAATTGTCAAGCAGATCTCAACCTTAATCAAACCATCTTTGCACAAGATAATTACAAATTAAAGTTTGTGATTATTCAACTATATCAAAATGATAGTGGAACGGAATGAAGGATGTATAGTTACATGGTTAATTATTTCGAAAAGTAAGCTAAAACCCTCGAGCAGATGCACCTCTCTCCATTGCACTAATATCAATAAGTTAGAGCACTAAAAATATAATTTCAAGATAAGACAATCTATTATTTTAACCCAAACTATTTAATAAGAAATCTTTACAGATTGAATAACATTTTTATTGTAAACATTTAACAGAGATTTACATGTATAATCCTTGTTAATAGTCACTAACATACAGCATCAAGTTTTTGTGCTATGATCTTGCTCTTGTTTAGTGCATCTCCAAAGACATCAAATTTCTGAACAATTGACTTTTGAAATATGAGGTGATGTAGGAATTCTGACTTCTTATGAAGTGCAGGCTCCTTGAGAAATGACATCAATTCTTTTATGAGTAATTGTTCTTTAGTGCTGCAAATCCTCTTCATCCAGAGTATGTAACTTCACCACCGATGCCTGCTATACCCATTAAGAAAGACATTGTATAGAATGTCACAATGAAAGAAAAATTATGTACTCAATTATGGCTGGCTCAAAACCAATAAATACTATTTATTAAAAATAAAGCAGCAAATCCAAGAAACAAATTACTGACCATGTAACATTCATATCTGTTGAAAGATACTAGATTTACTCAATCCTTTCTCACTTCACACACAAAAAATGCACTACTTTAATTGAAGCCAAACTACGTATAGCTGTACGGTTGTCATGACTGTATAGTTCTCATCTGAAGCTGTTCAAGTTCAAATAGTTTCATATTTTACAAGCTCACTTAGTGCACCAAAATAACTGCTCGAGGGTTACAGGAGAAACTCAACTGACACAACAACTTCTCCTGTGATAACCTGTCTTGCATCAAGAGTTGTCACCTTCAATCAAAATCACACTTAATTTCAATTCCAGCTACTTTTATTGCATCCCAACAATCTTTGTTTAAAAGAGGATTGACATCATTTTCCGGAGTTTATTTATTTGGTCTTAAAACCACTTCTCTTTTGCAAATGATTTATATTTAACTACATGATGAAATTTTTGATAGTCACTTTGGATGATGAAATATTACATTAATTGTTTTCCAGCTCATACATGTTCAAATGTGTAAGATGAGTATACTTGTGTAAGAAGTGGTGGAACAAAAACAAAAATGAAGAATTGAAAACAACAATATGCCTATTATGTATTAAATTGTTAATCTTTGTACTACAGCTTTAGCTATTAAGCTGCAATTCACAGATGTGGTGAGTATTTTAGATGTGATATAGTGATTATGAGGGGACGGCTAGTGTACAATTCTGTAGTGTGAAACAGTGATGAGAGAAGCTGCGAGTTGAAATGTAAGAGAACAAAATATATACATAATACAAACAAAAGATATTTAAATAAATTTAAAAAATAAAAAAAGAACACTTCAACAAAAGTAGAGGCACAAACATTTCACACAATTAATAGAATGAAGAACTAGAAGAAGATGTCTATTTTATGAATAACATGCATTTTTGAATTCTTAACAACTTTGGATGTGATTTCTTTAGAAAATCAAAAAAGGCATTAGCATTTGAATTTGTAAGGCTAATCACAAATTCACAAAAATATTTATAAATTAATTTAAAAACACAATAGATGGTTGGTTAAAAAAGCAAAAAATAAACAAGCAAACTTCTTTTGAAAAGACTTCAAAAATTACCTTGGTGCAACAATCTATGAGAAATAATATCAATGCCTGGAAGGTGTTTTAGAATTGCTCAAATTTAATTTTTAAAGCAAAGGCGTATCCCTCTTCTTATCTCTTTAAAGTACCACTTGACCTTGGTTGTACAATTTAACATTTAGTCTTCAAAAAATATTGAAGGGTACCATTGCACAATGACGAAAGACATTAAAAACATGATTTTTTTTTCTCTACTAAAATGCAAACTATTATTTTATGTTATTAACAAACAAATAACTACTCTGAATGCTGGGATTCACACCATGCCTTTGTCATATTGAATAAAAATAATTAAATAATAGCGAGACACAATCCAACAAACCTCCTATTTATGCAGCATTTCTTGTCAGGGAATCTAAAGTGATTGTGAAATTACGTGATGCCAAAGTTCAACATGAAGTCTGAGGTATACCCCTTTTTTAATTTTAAATAAGAACACTTTAATCATTAATAGTTTTTGTGAACATTTTAATTTGTATGCAAATGGATTAATTTTCTATTAAATACTTCAAATGTTCCGAATGAATTAAACCTATGATTTCCCCAATAATTTCAATGTAGGAAGATAACCTCCTAGATATCAGTATCTCTAAAAAGGGACAAAATGTCAAAATATCTTGCATAAAATCTATTTTAAATGTTGAACACTAGTTCAAACTGTCGAGTTACTGACAGATTCCTAAATACAATATTAAATAGAAGTCCATCAACACTCAAAAGGCAAGGCATCAATGTAAGCTGTCATTCTAACACAAGGAGGCCTGTAAAGAAACCCAAGTACAAGTTTCCCATCCAGAGACACTCCTTTCCCCGAGCAAAGAAATGCTGTATTGAGAACGGTAATAAAATTGTCTCCCTTTACGCTTTCTGAATCATGGTTGGCATTTGCACTATTCCAAGTGATCCTCAATTTCATTTTGTTCTTATAATATCATGGAATAGTAGATACATAACAAAGAAAATTAGTAAAACTGGTAGTTGAGGGTTAGCCTGAATGTTATCCGCTACCTGAAGTTGGACTGTCTTGGAAGAAGAGTTTCTGGGATAGCCATCATTGTCTTCAATACACGTCACCATACCTTTAATGAAATTCATTCCTAGAAAATTTCCCTGCAACCTTAGCTCAACAACAGTTCTTATTTTAAATTAATTTGTTTTGTGACCTAAGTACAACCATTAAGGTACGTTTTTCCACTTTCAAACTATTCACATCATGGCGACCATAGAATTATTCATCTGAAAATAATATAATTTGAAAACATGTAGTTGTTGAAAAGTATGAACAGCAAAATAATTATGAATTACATTAATATTACGCATCTGTTCTATAGTGCTTCCCTTATCCAACAAATAATTATTCTACTTAGCAAACATCAGAACTAAACTTAAAACTCTCAACACCCGATTAATGAAAAATTGAGAGACAATGTTCCAATTTAATTGCACAAGTGACTCCATAAATCTCATAAAGGACCAATCATAGTCTGTGCTTATTTAGATTAGCGCAAGATTTCTTAATCTCAGACAATAGTTGAAGTGCAAAAACAGCCAGTAGTGGTCAATAAAAGAAGTTATCCCTACTCTTGGACCATTTCATAAAATT
>BOPP01000360.1:77483-98250 GCA_017312745.1 Gryllus bimaculatus | reverse complement strand
GGAATTCAAGCCCTATCGTGGCTCCATTCTATCCCCTCGAATGCAAGCACCGAACCTTCCAGTCCGCCCCTCAAGACAGCCCGATTGCCTTACATCAAAGGGGTCACGGACAAGATCGGGAGACTACTGTGCAGAGCTGGTATCTGCATCGTGTTTCGCGCTCGTAACAAGATCGGGAGGAGCCTAGTACAGGTGAAGGATCGTCCGGACCCTCTTCAAGATGCGGCGTATACGAAATTCCGTGCAGCTGTGGTCTTGTTGACATCGGCCAAATGCGTCATGACCGGCTTCAACACAATCCACCAATCGGCTTTGGCCGAACATGGGTCGCGGACACGGGTCATCTAGTCAATTACCACGAGACCCGCACCATAACAACAGAAGACCGGTGGTCGCCTAATTTAATCAAGGAGGCCAGAAGAAAGCCTCAGAGAGGCCTACAAACCTCAACAGAGAAGCATCAATGCCACTGATAAAAAAATCACATAAAAACTTTAGTTCAAATTTTTTTGAGAAAGCAGCTGACTCGGAAAATGAACTCATCTCGCGATCGCCTCATACCAACCCGATCAAAGGGCAAAGTATAGGCGACCGAAACACTTTCTGGAGTAAGAGCAATCTGAAACAGAAGAAGTGGGATGGGGGCATAAACGTAGTATTACAAAACACGCCAATGCGCGCCCGGTAGGCTAAAGATTTTTTGACCTTTGTTTTTCTCTTTATGTTACAGGATAGGCCATAGATGCCCGTAAGGGTAGGAATGGTCCACCGCGGTGGCGGTGAACGCGCATTGCACTTTACGTCGTGCGTTCACAAAACTGCACAAATGTACTGCTGCCCCCCCCCCCCCGGCCAATGACGTGACCGTCCATAGGGCAAGCTCTATTTCGGTTCGGTTTTCTACCATCTACCCTTTCCCGCCCCCATTCCCCTCCCCTCATTTCATTTGGTCACCCGGCATCGCTCTTCTCCTTTTCGCCAATCACGGGAACACCCGCCCTCCTCCAATGCGCCCATCGGCACCACGCGACTTTCCTATAAAACGAGGACACGCTAACCTCTTGGCAGCACGGGAGGTGAAGGCGACGTGCTGTGGCCCTATTCGCGCACTAACCCCGCTCTCTGAGCTCTGCGACGCGGGGGAGCAGCAAGTGCGTGGGAGGGGATCGCCGCTCACGGATGCCGGAGACCGCGCGGGCGGCGCGGATGAGCGCACCGCAAGGCCAGCGTCGCTGGAAACCGAAGACGTCGCGGCGCCACGGACGCTTGAGTGACGTCGGCGCCGTGGCGTGCATATTAGTGTGTATAGTGTTGTGAAGTGTTGCGTGTTTGTATGAATGAATGCGTTTGTAAGTATAAATAAAACATAAGTGCGAATGCGAGTGAGAACAGAAATAAAATAAAAGAAGAAAACAGAACAATGCAAAGAACTAAATTAAATAATTAAATAAAAAACCTCTAAAAACTAACAAACCTCAAAGCCGGAATGTATATAGTTATAAGATAGTTTTAGCTAGTCTCTAAGTAAAAAGCCTTCCCTAACTGCACAAGCCAAATCGGCTGCAGTTGAAAATAATGTATTCCGAAAGTAAAATATATTCTCGCCTCTCCAGGGTAACTGGAAAGGGAAAATAGAAAAAAAATATTGGCAGCAGTATTGCTCTAAAGAAGCCTACAGCAAGATGGCCGAAACGTCAACCCAATTGGCTGAGACGCGTCTCAATCCGGATAACCAACAATATATTTGTAGCACAGCAACTTTGATACAGAAGGTATTAGCACATAAGTACTTATAAAAACGTTCAGAAGTTCGAGCTACGAGTAGTTGTCGTGAACTTCTACTTTGAAATCGCTTTCCACAAAATTTAATACCCCCTAAGTAGAAAAAAATCCAGAGTATGCGTAATAGTTCATAGGAAAGAAATTTAATTTGTTGACTGAAAAGTACAAGACTGTTGTAATCTTAATGGGTGAAATATTCTTGTTGACTATAAAGGAGGAAGTAAGTCGGAACCTCCATTAATGAAGAGGAAAGTTCATCAACAGCTTGTGTTCATGGTAACTAGTATCGTATGATTTCATCCTATAAAGATGTAGTTAATATATTTCCGCCAGAAAATTGACAGGTGATTTGTTAAGCCAGCATATCAAGCCCACAATTATAGGGCTTGAAAAGATTGATTTCGGAGGGATTGCACTGATTTCTGAGAACAATTCTGAGAGCGGAAAAGTCATGTTGTTTTCCGATCCTTCAAAACTAGAAATAGCTTATGAACGTCTATGTGAATCCCCAGAAAATTGCTTTTTTCTTTTGACAGTATGTACCTCTTGAAGTGCTTAAGAAACAACTGGTTAAATCAAGATAACCAAGAAATTAATTTTTCTGATATGAAAGATGTGTTAAAAATGCAGCATCATTTAGTTACCTGAAAGAAATGTGCCACTCTGAGAAGCACAATATATTAAAATGCCAATACTTAATATTTCGACGACCAAAATAGATCACTTTATGGATGGCAACAGGTGGGCGTAAAAAAGGCAGACCAAGAACTCGGTGGTTGGACGACGTGTGCCAAGATCTTCGGCTGCTGCACAATGGAGAGTGGAGAGCGATAGTGAATAACAGGAAAAAGTGGATTTATATTTATTTAGTCAAAAAAACAACAAAAAACTATGTGTCGTGGGTGGGGACAAGATCAGCTGCGCACATTTTTTTTGAGTTCCAGAAACCCTTCCCATCATTTCAACTATATATAGTTGAAAGATGAGTAAAAGTTAAAGATAAATAAAATTTAAAACAGCACGAGATTAGCAATATTTGAAAAAAAAACTAGACATTTTCGTTCCCGAGTTATAAAAAATGTATTTGCAACGGTAAACGAATTGCAGATATGATTTTTCTGCATTGCTAGCAGAATAGTAACTCGCCCTTACCTCTATTTCTCCCACTACAAGCAAAACGAGAGTTCAACAAAACGTTGGCATAGTGAAGCTACATCACGTCCAGACGCAAATCAAGGGATCATCTGACCATTTGCTCAAAGATTTAGGAACAATTTAGTTGTGAAAGCTAAGACCCACAAAGGCTTGTAGTGCTAATGGGAGAAGAAGAATACTTTAAATTTAAAAACATTGTGCCATTTAGCTGACTGGCCCCAACAGAGGAGAGATATCTCTACTCTGTGCTGATCCCATAAGATCCTCAATATGACAGTTGAAACTATTTCCTGCCAGAATAGCCAACTTATGGAAAGTTGAAAGCGATGACGGTTTCCGCTTGATTTGTTTATGCTAAACGACACCGCAGCAGGCATTCCTTGTAAAATAAGAGCGTGTGAAAAATAATTCAAAATAAGTTAACGTGCACATGTTTATAAAACGTTGGAGAGTATTTACTGTAAGTAAATAATGAATAAATAATCCAGGTTCGAGAAAGTAATAAAAATATTACACAAGAAAGTAAAATAATTTTACATGTTACATGAATACTAGTAAAATGTGGCTGACGCTGTACTGTTTCAAAAATAGCTTCATGTATGAAAATGAAAATTTCATACCCAACTTTATTCAAATATGTTTTATCAGTACCTGGCATTGGACTTACTAATGAGTTGTAGTAGCTGATAATGTTATAATCCCCGTTCAAAAGTTCCCAACACCCAATGGCCTTGTGTGTTACCTCCATATGGGATATAAACTGGCCTTCCTTATTTGCACCGTTCAGTCTGTCTTAATTAATTATCATTTTGTGAAGTATTAGAGTCCACATTTTGAAAAGTATTCTTGTAACCTTCATTTATTATATAATCGTGCAACAGTTTCGAGAATTGTTGACTCCATCATCAGGATGTAAAATTGAATTTTGAAATGTTATAGTACGAATTTGAAAGTATTTACATTACAATATTAAAATGGAGAAATTATGACAGGAAACAACTTACCAGACACATTTTGTGAGCGCTCATGTGTCTGGTAAGTTCTTTCCTGTGATGGTTTCCTTCATATGTGCCAATGCCTTCTCGCTTAATACGCCATCGTTTTCTTTCACATTGGCAACACTGATGTTGACATTTTAAGTGAACAATTTAATTACAAAGTAAATTGCACTGCAGTTTGGTTTCAATTGAGATTCGAATTATCGCATTTAAAAAAATGTGAGAACCTACGAACACAATTGCCTCGAAACTTATAATACTTGAACAATTTCAAGTGAATGTGGAGAAAATAAAACTGTGAGTAACGCTAGGGAATGAATGAATGGCTCTACTTCGCACTTTAACGTTCTTACAAAAGTGTGCAAATACCAATTTTTAAATAAATGTGACCCACAACTTATTTGTATTAAACTTAACTAACACTTTATTCACACAAACATACTAAACATTATTTAACTAATTTACACTAAATACTCTTTAACGTTTTATAAACACGTTTATAAGTTACGATAAGTTATTTTGAATTATTTTTAACATGCTCTTGTTTTTCGAGGAATGCCTAGGGCGATGTCGATTAGCAAAAACAAATCGAGCGGAAACTGCCATCGCTTTCAACTTTCCATAGGTTGGCTATTCTGGCAGGACATAGTTTCAGCTGCCATATTGAGGATCTTATAGGGCCAGTCGGCTAAAAGGATAGCTATTTACGGCTTGTTTGACGGTTAGACATTAAGTGTGAAGAAAAGTTAAGAAATGGCTGATGCTGGTCGTGGCGGATTTCGGGGAGGTTTTGGCACTCGTGGTGCAAGAGGTGGCCTTCGCGGTCGGGGACGTGGCCGCGGTCGGGGTAGAGGCCGCGGCAAGGAAGGTGAGAAAGAATGGTTTCCTGTTACAAAACTCGGAAGACTGGTTCGAGATGGCAAGATACGTTCACTTGAAGAAATTTATCTATTTTCGCTCCCCATCAAGGAATACGAAATAGTGGACTTCTTTCTTGGTTCTGCACTAAAAGATGAAGTCCTGAAAATTATGCCAGTTCAGAAGCAAACCAGGGCTGGTCAGCGAACGAGGTTCAAGGCATTTGTGGCCATTGGCGACTCAAACGGCCATATTGGATTAGGCGTGAAATGTTCTAAAGAGGTAGCTACCGCTATCCGCGGAGCTATTGTCTTAGCGAAGTTGTCTGTCGTACCAGTTCGTCGAGGATACTGGGGAAATAAGATCGGAAAACCACACACCGTTCCTTGCAAAGTGACAGGGAAATGCGGCTCTGTGCGAGTTCGTTTAATACCCGCACCGCGTGGCACCGGAATAGTATCTGCGCCTGTTCCGAAGAAGTTGTTGCAAATGGCGGGTATTGAGGATTGTTACACATCGGCTCGGGGTTCCACAGGAACGCTTGGCAACTTTGCCAAGGCCACCTATGCAGCAATTGCAAAGACTTACGCTTATCTTACACCCGATTTGTGGCGAACTCAACTGCTGACTCGCTCTCCATATCAAGAATTTGCTGATTTTCTCGCCAAAAAGTACGTGAGCACAACTGTGCGTGAAGCATAAAGAATCTGCATAGGAGAGTTCAGAATTTTTGAAGTATGCTTATAATGTCCTTTGTGAATATTGGTTACTTTTGAAATGGGTACCGTATTCAGTTTTTCTATTATATTTTAAGCAGAAGAATTAGCGGTTTTTTTTCACTTCATATACACAGTTTTTAAAATACGACAGCAAAAATAATTTCAGTTTTAAGGTAAAATTGAAGCACAAGTGTGAACGCTTGAGTAAATGCAATTTTGAGTCAAATACTATAAGTGCCAATTGCATTAATGTATTAGTTAGAAATAAAGTACGTAAAGGGATATAAATTACTATATTTCGTTATTCTGATTCAATAAATTTGTGTAATGGGAACAAGATATATCGCAAACTATTTTGTCATTTGCATTAATGAAAGTAGTTTGTGCTGCGATATTTGTGACATACATACAAATAAGTGTGTTTGAAGTTTTGTGTGGCAAAGGATGTTCATGTAGCTAATAATGTGGAAATAAATAATTTCAATTGCTACTTTTATTTCATTGTTCCATAAATTTCAACACAATTTATATAGATATGTATTAAATTAGAACTTTTTACGTTATAATTATGTTATTTTGCATTCCCTCTCTTCAGACAATTGCAGTTTTGAATCAAGTAGAATTATGTATTCTCATTCTCTTGTAAGATTCATTGTGTATATATTTATCAATTTTAAACCTATTTTTACATTGCATTACAGTTTTTAAATGATGCATAGAACATATTTTAATTTTTAATTCAGATTAAATTTCACTTAATTCATTATGATCAATGAAAAAATTATTTACGTCTTTGCACCATTCCTGTTACAAGGAAATCAAATCATGGAATTCCTGCCAATAATCCGCGAACGATTTCTCAAGACCAATCGCCAGTACTTGATTTTTTTCGATCTCGTTTAACTTAGCTTTTTTTGATCCAGATAGAAATACGATGCTTTCAGTAGTCTTATTTTTTCATGATCCGTTAACATTTCAGTTATTTTCCATACCCTCTTAAAGGAACTAAATATACATTTGTCCTAATATCCGAGGCTTAGTCATAATTAATATTGTTCATCATTAAGACATTAAGTTAAATTGATCTATGAAAATGTGATGGTTAAGAATAATTTGTGACCAAATCACAATCTCGAATACTCTGACAAGGAAGTAAATAAATACAAATTTCTCATAACGGTTTTCATACGTGTAATATATCCTATGCACGATTTACAAGTGCCAAAAATCTCAATAATAAAATTTGAATTTATTGTAATAATTGAAATTTACCAACGTACGTAATACCAAAATATATCCGCTACATATAAACATATTAAGTAGATGGATTTTATATTCAATATGTTTGTCGCTTCTGTTCTTGCAATTATATGCTGTAAACAAGAGGATGGCCTTTTAACCAAGAATCGTAACAACCAGTGGACGTTTTGCATGAAGATTGTAAAAAGAAGTGAACTCCGGTGAGACGGTCAGACAAAGCATTTTCCCTAAATTCCTGGTTGAAGTACTTTGCAATATTGGTGTCCATGTTTTCTGTTGACAAAACGGCACGAAGTCTGTTGTTTCCTCAACTCTGCTTTTGGAGGTATGTATAAAAAGCGTCGTCACCTAATCGGACTCGCAGCTTCAGCCACATCACGCCTCTCGCCTCTCGATATATACTCTCTGCCTCTCGCTATGTAGTAGTTCCGTGTGGCTGCGAGGTGCAATGCTGCCACACTTCACAGCAGGGAAGTGTGGCAGCATTGCACTTCGCGACCACATGGATCTATGCTGCGTAGGCCACCAAGCTTTTGTGTCAAATCAAAGCCATCTAGTTACACTCACTGAAGTGTAGATAGCACGGGTCAGGCATGTATACGCGCGTTATTGGTAGAAAAAAGCCGAGATAGTTCACTTATCGCGCGATTTCGCTGAAACTACGCTAGTCGGATTACCTGTCGACGTTTTTTGTACACACCTCCAAAAGCACAGTTGAGGAAACAAACAGACTTCCTTCCGTTTTGTCAACAGAAAACGTTTACCAATGGTGCAAAGTCCTTCAACCAGGAATCTAGGGAAAATACTTTGTCTGACCGTATCAGCTACTTTTTTACCATAATGTGTACGAGATTAGTATGCTTGCTTAAAATAAAATGAAAGTCAATAAGGCCGTTTAAAAAATTCTGTATGACAACCGCGGTAAAAGTGATATTATTTTGTTTTGAGGATAGCGCCACAACCTCGTGTCGCAATTTTTTCTACTAGCAAAATTGTCACTTTTATACCACTTATAATAAATAACTTAATTTGCTCACGTTTTCTTGAGCTGTGGAATCTCTAATCCATATCTTTTACTATGCATAGTAGTTACATTAAGGATAAAAGATAGGAACGATTTTTTTGTAATATTCGTTATCAAGAAATTTTTGCTCACGGATGGTAGCAACTATTTGTTTCGACAAACTAGCTACAGATTTGATTGGGTATTAGTGCTTAAGACCAAATCCTAATAACTTTCCCTCCTTTCCACTAAACTCACGTATCGAGCAAACTGAAAGCCATAAAAAGTGTGCAGATTTGGTCACTATTACATAATTAAACACAAATTTGAACACAACACATTTGAACACAAAATTGAATGTGTTCATACGTAACGATAATAGAAATATATTAATTGTGAAAGAATGTATTGATAGTGATTGTTTAACTGATCTATGATAGTTCCTCACTGGGGGCAGAGTGTTTATATCTGGCTGGGGACACAGTATTAATAGGCGTATTTAGAGATTCACCATTGGCTTCACAAATTACCATGGTATACGTATTTATACAGTAGTGCATCTCCGTGTTAAATGTTCTAAGACGACGTGTTGGTCAGCGACTCTATCCACGCGGCGATCAAGGAATGTTCGCCGCCTTCCAATGCGTAATACTGCATCGTTCTGCTAAATCTAACCAAAAAGTAAATGTTTTTATATATATTTTAATTTCCTTATGCGAATAACTAAAACATGAAGGAGATGACACAAAACAATTTAACCCAATTTCTTTCCTTAACAATTTTAAACAATTTTTAAGGAAAGAAATAATTTAAATCTAATGGATGTTGCCCATTGAAAGTGAATAGTGGAATCATGAAGAAGAACAAGTATTTCTATATTATTCATGAATATATGTACAAATATAAGTAATCTAAATAGTAAAGGGTGATATTGGGAGGTAATAACAAATGTCAACTTTTCCTTCCTAGGTCTATTGAACAAGTAAAAAAAACACAACTCAGGTTTCTTTCCCTCATTATTGCTGCATTTAATTGAAGAAAAGTGCGATCCTTTTAACACGGGCATTGTCATTAATCTGTTAACTGGAAACGTATAAGAATTCAGTTGGAGCATATCAAATATGTTCCGATACATGTCAAATGTGAGGTTAAAACGTTGGTTCGACGTAATTTTTCGTGTTATTAATGACTTACTCTTTAAATTCTAGGAATATTTAACTACGAGGTCAAGAAATAATCCAAATTATTGTTTAATTTTTGAATTATCTGTTAATAAACGCAATTTCACACACTCTTTGCATATGTACTCTTTGCAATTTCACAAAAAAATCCAAATACTTCAGTAGTTGTTCTTTCAGTTCACTTGATCTTCACCAGGATCGCTAGCTGTATACGCGCGCATCCCGAACTAGAAAGAAAATAATAACTACGCTTCTGTACAAATACGTATACTGTGCTGGGAGAATGGGAACATTTCGCACTGCAAATCATTGTGTTAAAGTGAAAATAGCTTCACGCTGGAACCCCGACTAAGAACGGCCAGACCGTGAATTGCGCATTATTTCATATGAATGGCATTTGCTTATTATTCCATTTTAATAAAAAATATGAAGAAGCACGGGACGATGCACGCGATGTATTTCCACAGAATAAGGTCATATCTCATATGTTAATGCACATTAGCAAAATATTCGGACTGAGCTGTTTGAAGTGTGACGATTTAAAAGAATTTTGAATACGTAACACATATTTAATTTTGAACGGCTTGACGGAATTTAAAGACCCAAAAATGTGTCTACTTTAACACCCAGAATATCGTTTTAAACAGCATATGCAATTGCTGATTTGAAATGCAAAATGCATTGGAACAGTTTTTCATTCTTTAATATTATGTTGTGAATAAGGTTACATTACTCCGGTATCCGTGATAATGTAGTGAATTATGAATATTAATTTTAACGGAGTAAATATTTCGAGCACGTAGAACTAATGATAACATCTTGACATTAATATATTAGTAATATGATTATAATTAATTGTTTCTTTAGAGACACATTCGTACCTAAATTTCGGGATCTGTGTTACTCTTGACATCGGTCCCATGTTAAGCATACAGCAGCGTGGCGTAGAGCAAGTCTGTCCAGACTACAGAGAAGGAATATTGTGTTCCATGGTTCAGTCAAGTCTGAGATCGAGCTCTTCTTCGATTGTTTTAAAACAAAAGAAAACAAACGTTTCTTTTACATTCTACGAGTTAGAGATACAGTATCTCTAGCTAGTTGATTACATGCATAGAGCACAAATATCCCTCGTATCTATCCCCCCTGAATGATTTTTTGCGAAGAACGCCCCTGGCCCTCTGTGCACACGTAAATGTTTCCTACCTAAAACTCTGATCGTTTCTGAAAAGAAAACATGTAAATCAGATGTAATGTTCCTAGAGAGAATTTAAAAAACTGTAAATATCTCGGGATGACTGGATTCTTAAATTCCCAGTGTGATGTATTCGCGATTTTTCTGGAAATAAATTGCACTTTCAACCAATTCTTAAATGGTAGCTTGCTTTATAGTTAAATATTGAAGTCTTGAGTATGTAAAACAGAAAAAAATGTATTTAGAATATGAATAACAAAGTCACGAAAGGTAGTGAAGGTTAATAAAGGATTTGTAAGTAAAAGTTGACATTGACAGACACCACCTACATCTACGCGGTATAGAGTTGACATATGTGTCCTTTGTTAGTTTGAGACAGAGTTCAATTTTTTTCAGAAAATTGTTTTACTTTCCTCAAAAAGATGTAACACAACTTATTGCGAATGTTATACGGATCTTCAGGAGTAATAAAATGAAGTCAAGTGTGGAATTGGATTACACATTTTCGATGAAATTATTCTAAACATAAGTGGTTAAAAACATGTCTAGCAGAAAGAAGTATGGGGAATTAAATATTGATTTAGCAAAAATGAGAGCCAATCAGTATGTTTAAGGTTTTGATTGAGAAAGTTACGGAGTTGTCTCGTTTTGAAAAATGCAATAACTTGTTGAGTGGGAGCCGGGATGAAGACATGAAAAAACATTTATTGCTTTGAAAATGTTCAACATAACTTCAAACTTATATGTGTGTTCTGCCAGTTTTAATTGATATCTATCAAAGTTTTATTGACAGAATTTGGAAAATTAATTGCTGAGCAAAATATTCCTTTTCAACCATTCTAACAAAATCTCAGAAATCAATTCTGTCAGTGGTTGTTGTGAAGTAAAAAAATAGTTCTGAGAACTTGTGAGTGTAGTAATTTACTATTTGTTCAAGTACACCGACAGAGAATTACTTCAGCAAAGAGAAAGCACAACAAAACACTGAAAAATCCAGCATTTGAGATGTTGATATTTTATTAGTAACAAAATAATAGAAAATATTTTAGCTATAACAAATTTTCTTCTCCCACAAAACCCTTCTGGAAACATTCAGAATATACTTTTCGTGTAATTTTTGTATTGATTAAGATCAGCAGTGTCTAGACATTTTCATGAAAAGTAAATAAATAGCTGTTGCTCCTCGTGACACTCTTCAATTTCAATGGACAATATTAATTAGTTTTAAATAATTTATTTTCTTAAAAATATATCAAGTAAAATTTTACTTCAACTGTTATATATGTACTTATACTCGTATACAACATATTCCAGAGGAAATTAAAATTCTCTTTCGGGCCAGTTTCAGTAGAATGAAGCTGTATTACGAATGTGGTATCGAATGGAATCAGTGTAGTGTTCCTTTGCCGCCGCGCGGAACGCTACAGTCGCTGATCAACGCTTTGCCATAGGGTATTTAACTCGGAGCTGCGCTACAATACGATAGGTATACTGTGTTCATGGTGGTTATTTCCATTATGACAGTAACCGTAGCCTCTGCGCTAATCCGCTGGATTTAGCGGGCGATAAGTACGCGATGAAAAGACAAAGACAATAACAATGTGCTATTTCTAGTATATGATTGCATTTAAAATTCCCGCGAATATTATGACGCAAACTGGTGCCTGAAGCTCTTTGGCTGTAGTCAGATACGATGCGAAATAGCTAACCCGTGTCTTTCCATCATGCTATACTTCACACGATGCAGATCACGTAGTTAACAACAGATTTAAGATGTGCAAATGGACATCTGACAGCGCTGCTGGTATAATAGCGAAGGAATGACATTCTATTCTAGGAACAATAGCTTTGGGCAGCGGAAGGTCTTTATTTATTGACGTATGTGTTTTGTTCTTGTTTACAGACACTGTCAAAGGAAAAGCAAAGATAATTCATATAAGGCACCATGGGACCTTACTTCTGTGGTTGCTGCCCTTTACGTATGGCAGTTCGTAACATATGTATCTACACGTTGGTAAGCAAATCTGTCAAACTATTTGGTGAAATGGTTTTGGAATAGTTGTATGCAATTCGATGATTAAAATATTTTTTTATTTATCAAACAACTAGCTGGACTTGTGTCAACATTCCGCACTGTGTAAATTATTATTTTAAAAGTTTAAATCGCTTCATACTGGATCTCAACTTCAGCCTGAACTGAGGCATTGCTGTCGTGACGGGTCTATTAACGCGTGAATTTACTTTTATTTAGATTTCTAGTTTCTAACCACCCTACTACGCAGCAGGTGTCATTAGAAGAGCTAAATCTTCACTAAATTCACCGCTCCACTTGACCCTTGCATGTTTTCAGTACGTTCTCCGTAAGTTTTCTTGCAAGCTCCCTTGCTCTTCTTGCATCGTCCTCCTTTAGGGAGGACAGTCCCCCTTTTGTATGTTCTGTCTTTGCTCAAAACGTGCCCTCCTACCTGTTTTCCTTTTCGATATTTTAAAACTAACATGTTGGTTTAGTGTTTACATATTTTAAATAATTTATTTTCTTAAAAATAATTCAACAAATTTTACTAATTTTACTAACATGCGTTTCCCTAGTTAATCAAGTGAGAAATCATGATTGAATGTTGATACTCCAGCTGCAGCACTTACCGTAAAATCCAATATGAAGGATAGCAAAATTTCCAATATTTTATTACAAAATTATTCACACTGTTAAACATTGGCAAACAATATTCATTCAATGGAATAATACTGGATAAATTAAATAAATATAAGGAGTAAGTATAATTAGTGTATTTTTACTCGAATTAATAAAATGTTTAATTTATTTACGTTGTACTTTTTTCTTTATTGTTTTCGCTCTCCTTTTCATTGAAAAAAAGTTGGTCACCTGAATGCTCACCATATATTTGTCCCTTGTTCACCATGTGTACCCTAGCATGTTCACGTATTCACTTAGATGTTGACCACATGTTCTCTCGTATGTTCATCATACGTTTGCAGCATGTATCTCCGCATGCACCTTCGCAAATCCCGTTCAAACTATTTTCTTCAAAATTGATATTCCTCGATAGATCTGAAAGCACACAAGGTCCTGCGAGTTTGAAACGAATATTTTGATTTTGTGTGTGTGTGTGTGTAAGGATACTTGACATGAAGAACATTTTCAAAATTATTTTTCTGAAATGGTTTCACATCTTTACATTAAACTTTGTTCTCGGATAGAGTGAAGAACTGAATTTTCTTAAATCAGAATTTTTTCCTAATAAAATTTGTTCATATAAACATCTTTAAATAAGGTCATGTTCAATTTTTCGAAAATATGAGTAGTTTTTGCCCTAAACGCAAAACTTAAAATTAGTAGGCTAACGAGCTACTACGGGACAAGACAAACTCAATTCACCAACAATAATGTTCAGTCGAATTACAAGCTCTACGATTTTATCTATCGACAGTACTATTTCTGATTTTATGGAAAAAATCGCATAAACGACACTTTAGTGAGTTTTTAATGATTAACATAGTGTTGAATTATATTTCAGTTAGTCTGACATAAATACATTATTGTAACAGACTATTTAATTTTTAAATGGAAAATGTCAATACAATTAATATTTGAATGCATTCTTTAATTAATTTTGAGTAAAAAGCAATCTCAAAAATGTTATTGTTGCCAGTAAAAAGGGGAGCCTACAAATATTTTAGTTTGGGGCCCCGAAAAAGGTAAACCTGCCGCTGATACCAAGGTTGCTGATTAACGTTTATAACTCCCTATTTTTGTTTTTCAGACTGTGCACACCTTCGATGTTGTGTACTGTGTAACAGTACGGAATGAACTTTTAATGCCTTCAAAATTCATTTATAAATATCCATCTAATTACGGTTTGTATATGACCTTTATTAACTAATAATTAAAGTATTTAGGACGTTAAGTAGATGTTTTGCCCCTAGCGCGACTTCCAATGCCTGGGGCCAGAGTCGTAGTTACGGTCATGAGCACCTCTGGCAAGATTTGAATTTTGCGCCCCCAAGACATATTTTCTGGGAGGAGAAACAACCCACACAATAACTTTGAGAGTTTGATTTATATTTAACTTATGTGACCATTTAAGTATAAAACTAGTTCTTACTCACTAGTATTTACGAAGAGAAACAATACAATAATTCTTTCATTTAGGCGTTACATTATCTCTTAAAAGTTCATTTTTCCGGCTTTTTCTGAGTCCAATTTGTCAACATTGTGGTCTAAATTAATACATTTTGCAATGTCTTACTCAATCAACAGTATAGCGAGATAACTCAAATATTCTTGACCAATATGCTATCGTAAATATTTTTTTATTTATTTCATTTTGCTCGTAGTCTACTCTTCGTCGCCTAAACATTAATACCTACTTTACCCACCTCGCGTTGGCTAATGTGAACTTCATCCGGTCGAAGTATGCTTCGAATCGTTTCCTACACCAGATTTTATCCAACGAAGATATTAACCGGGCAATGCCAGATTTAGCCGGGTTCGGACATTAGCCGTAGCATGTAAATAGTAGTTGTTGCCCGCTGCTTGCATTGCGCGATGCTTCACAGAGATGAACTAAAAAAACTTAATACTAATATTATCAAATCGCAATTTACTTTAAAAAAGTAGTAAATGCGTTTCGTTTGCATAAAAGATTTTTGTTCAAGCCTTGAATGTCATTAAAATTTTCTTATTAATGGATGTGATGAGCTCGTTTGATAGACTCTCCGGTCCCGAAAAAGGTTTCCGCCAATACCACGAACATTTCTGACCACAGCCTTTCCACTCCTTACAAGGCAACTAATTTCACTTTGTTAGATTTTGCATTAGCCTTTTTAATTGTATTTGCACAATATTACATGATTACCGGTACTCAGCAATAATATTAGTAACTAATAAAACGATGCATATTTGTTGCAGCAAAAATGGAGATCACGTTGTTCCTGATGATTTTATATGGTTTATTAGCCCTCTCGGTCATCCCGCTATTTTTCAGCACCATTCACGTAAGATCTTTGTTATATTAGATACATTTTTAAAAGTATTTTATTAATCCGAAAGTCGGTTACCCTTAACGTCCCAAGGGGACGTATATTCCTACATACTCTAGACACCAACACACTTCGAGCTCCTCTTGATCTGTGGTTAGCAGAACGTGAGACCCTCCTTAACTATACATACATGAGAGACAATGGACAAACAACCATGCCCAAGACGGGACTCGAACTCGCGGCATTAGTGCATTTAATTATGTTAAATATAACAACCAAACAAGATTCGTTTGCATTTATATGATTTTATCTATAAAATACACTAAGTCTATGTCGTGGTAACACTTATTTCTACGTCGTGGTCAAAATACGTACACTTGAATTGTAGGATTAATAAAGTACAAGTTTTATTGCTGACCCACTACCCACAAAAAATTACACAGTCAACGGAGCCGAGAGAAATACCGTAAGCAAAGCCTAGTCGCCAAAATTGAAAAAAAAAATGCACAATGTAGTAGAAGCACTCTATTCAACAAATAACCTAGCACATCGTCGCCGCTTTCCGTACGCCATCTTGTTCTCCTCCGCAGCGCAACGTGGTGCTGACGCTGCCCTACCTGGCGCTGCAGATGGCGAAGCTGCTGAGCGAGGTAGTGCTGGCGGCGGTGGGGGTGGCGCTGGCGCCCTGGAACGCCAGGCACGCGCAGATCTGCGCCATTATCATCGCCATCCGGCTCGTCACCTTGGGTGAGAGTTAAAAAAGACGATCGCGCCATAACCACAAAACTTTCCTGTACTTGGGGTTTTATAACGTGGCGCCTCAGGGCCTGTCTTCGCGATGGAATATCTCACGACATTTCGCGGCTTTCTCGATCGTGCCACTAAACACATCGCACTGCTCGATGCGGTCGCGGTCATGCGACATCTAGTGGCACGACCGACAAAGACGTGAGATTCCATCGAGAAGACAGGACCCAACGCGCCACGTTATAAGAAACGAAGTTTACTTGACCTGATTTAATTAGATTGGGGTTTATTTTCGTCAAAGAACAGTAAGAACTGTATGTAACGTGTAAAGGGGAAATACAATCTGCGTGCTGTTTCTTGAGCTCCAGAATGTCTTTCTCATCCTTTAACACTATAAATAATTGAATAATGAATAAAAGTTTCAACAAAGTGAGGTTAGCAACATCTGAAAACAGAACACTTACGCTCCCGAGCTATAGAAAATGTTTTAGCATCGGTGAACGAACTACATTATTGATTTTTTAGTATTATTAACAAAATAGTAACCCGTACCTCTCTCGTGCTCTTTCCCCAACTAGCAAAAGGAGAGCTCAACAAAACGTGCGCCTGGTGAAGTTACATTTAAGTCCAAAAACCAAAAAGGGACCATCTCGTCATTTGCTCGCTAATACAAAGTAAACGTAATTTAGCTAGGAAGAGCTCATGGTAAACGATGCCTTTTGAATTAATTAGGTTATAAGTCAACTTTTAAGAAAAAAGTTTACAACCCTATTGTAAGTTCCGTGGTGGCAGAAGAGGTATTGTGACAATCTTTGATTATAAATTTAGGATTGAGGAGATATCAACCACAAAGTATATTACAATATAAATTTTAATATAAAGAAAACAGCCACTCACGTGTTTTGGAACTACATTTTTTCCCCGTTCATTTACATCGTTGTAGAGCTACTACAATTGGATAACGAAGTTCCGAAACACGTGTATAGCTGTTTTATTTAAATTAAAATGTATATTGTAATACACTTTGTGGTTGATACCTCCTCAATCCTGAATTTACAACTTATTGTAAGTATTTAATTTGTTTGTTGCAGGGTGGGATTTTTACCTGTTGGCAGCTGTTTTCAGTTTTTTGCAACGATCAAGATATTTATGAAGAAATACTTTTATATCCATATTAAATAATATATATCTAGGCCGTATTATCCATAATTATTAATATACTTCTGGCGAAAGCCGGAGCAGTTTCCTAACAAACGGGCCTTGCACCATGCGCGTTCTTTCCTCCCTCTTCCTTGCCCTAACTCCCCTTGCGTACACTTGCTTGGACTACACTGCCACACATCTGGGGAGATCGCATGGAAGTTTAGAGCTTGTCCCGGCTGGGGCGGAACCTGGATGGTGGGATTCATCTGGTTGGCAAAAACATGTACTTGGTCGGCGCCGAATCTCGCCATACAGCGAGGAAAGTTCACCGCCTTCTCCCACAATAAAAGCATGCACTACTCTCACAGGACTAATGATCTTAGCAGTTGATGCGGCCGACAAAACTAATAAATCAATTAACTATTACATAACAACTTCAAACCACAATCGACAAAACAAAGAAATTCTAAACAAGGGAGTTTGGTAATCTAATGTAAGCTAGCTTTCTAATGACGTGCAGAAATAGAGACAATATTGGAAGTATCGTTCAAAAAATTAGAAATGAAAACTGGCACGCAATCTATTTTGTGGTTGAAACCTTCACCCAACGTGGAATAATCTACAGTCCACTGCCTCCTTGTTAATACATACTTCTTTCCAAAGTACTATCATGATAATCTAGGTTTTCAGTTCTTCGATTTTCGGGTCCTATGTATATATTTTTCTTAATTGATGTCCAGTAAGGTATATTTTTCTAAATTAATGAAATTAATGGTGCAAGTCTAAAGAGGTCAAATTAATTTTGACGGAACGCTAGAAGAAAGTGTTATGACCAAAACAAGCCAATTTCGTAAATCAGTTTTTTTTTAAATTCAAGTTTGCAGAATATACAGAGAATTCCATAAACAAGCGTCGTCACAAAAATTGACAGGAGATATGTCGGGACATGCTAGATAAACCAAAAACCGAATAGATGTCCCAAAAACTTTGCCGTGATCGTGAACAAGAAGCCAGAAGAAAAGTCCGTATGCACAGGCCACGTCATCTCTCACAATCACCGTAATCTGTGCCTCGTCTTTTCCTCGCGTCTCCCGTCGAGTTGTCATCTCATGTCGCACGCTCCTCTTGTTCAAATCACTCACCAAATACACAGAAGTAATACATCCGAAGACCTTCAGGTGGTGATAGAAAATAATTTCATCATTTTATCCAAAAATCAGTCGTTGGAAGTTTTTAATTGGACTTCAAGAACGAAAATATCCTAGCAACTATTGCACAAAATACACAATTTTCATTGACATTTTTTTAAAGGGATACATTTTGACATATTGATAAAATGAAAGCATTTCCCACACCTGAAGTAACTGAAATATTGTATCGATTCATTGCTTTATTTGAATAGTAAAAGAATGATACTTTTTTCATTATTGCCATCGTGCTCTTGTCATTTTCTCTACAGGACTATTTTTTTCATTTTTTTGCAATAATTTGGCAACAGTGGTCGAGATTTTTCCACAAGAATAACACTGTCCATAAGAGCACATTGTGCCTTCACGGCGCGAAAATAAGAATACGATGACATAAACATGTAAAAATTACTTATATAATTTTATGCGTAGTGTTCACGTTAGGCATGCTCACGTACTGTGGTCATGATTCTGGCTTTGATTTCCAGTGGGCACCCGGGTTTTTGCATTAGTTTTGCATGGAGACAATTGACGCTAATCGAATTCATACAAAACAAAAATTAACTTGGATTTGAAAATACAGTGATCGCACTCCCTTTTGCAACATGTACTATTGTTTGGACACGTTTTTCACTAGTTATTTAATGATCGTTTTTATTGTTATGGTGGTGGTAACGAAATACAATTATTTTATTTCGAAAAGTTCTCTACCGTGGTATTATGAAACATCTTCCACACACCCACTCCTATTTTCAAAGACGTTCGTAGAATAATTGCCAGGACGAACTTTATTCAGGAGAGACTTTCTTTCAGAATGGCCAACTTAAAGGACTCATCAAAAATACATTTTGAGTCAACAAACTGTACATCAAATGAAAATGCACCATAACACATTAAATAATTCATTCAATACCTCCAAGAATTGACTGAACTTCTGTACTTTCAATAACGCGAAATCCATAACATTAAGTTGCAGTAGGTTTCTGACGAAGACAGAAGGTTTGTAAGCCCCTCGGACACCGCGCCACCCGTTCACTCTGTGGTGTAAGCCGGTGGCACGTTGCAGAGCGAAAACAAGGGTATTCATATGTTGAACGTAGGGATGCGCGTCCAAAGAGTAAACGCAGTAATAAAGCTTGAAGGCCCATTCGCCATGTAAACATAAGCATAAGCATGGCGTTAACATAAAAGTAAGCGTAACATAAAAGTAATGCGTTCGCATAAGCATAACACGTAAGACGTTAACTTACAAGCTTGCAAGCTTCAAACTTCTGTACTTATGCTTAAGTAAGACACAAGAAATGAAACAATCACAGCAGGTCAACTCAAAATCGACAGAGGAGCAAAATCGATAGACGAACTAACGCCATATGGGCCATTGACACAGCCGTCGCTACCTCGAAATCGATTCTCACACCCAACCAATAGTAAACTAGAGTGTCTCACAGCCAACAGAAACTCTTATTTGGTTACGTTCACGATAGACTTCAGTCTATCACTGATGTTAATGTTTACAATTATGCTTTATGCTTGTGTTTGTGCTTGCATTGTGAATGGGCATTGAGGGAGAAACATGGTGCACACAAGAGTGGGAACATACGAGACACCAGAGAAAACGCTCGACGGGCACATAAATATAGATATAGCTTCAATATCTTAAATATAGAATGTTAAGAAGTGGAAAATGTATATACCTAACACATTATAACATTTTTTCGATTATCTGGAGGGTTGTGCAACCTAACCACGTGCCACCACTGCTAGAATATACGATTTAAAATGTTTACCTAAAAATTCTTTCCTTACTATACACAAATTGTGATCCATGCATAACTTTTTAATTTAAAAAGTGATTCATTTAGTAAAAAATAGTAGAAACAGTCACTTCAATTTTTTCTACTTTGTAATTTAAAAAATTGATTCATTTAGTAAAAAAATAGTAGAAACTGTAACTTCAATTTGAATAAACCCTTCGATTCTATTTCACCATGACTCACGTGGATTCTGTTTTCGGTCATGATTAACTTGCAAATTTGCAAAAACGAAGATATAAAAATTAAACTATATAAATAAATAATCAAGTTACTATAAAAATGATGGGAAGCACTGGACTTCCTTGTACGAGCTCTGGTCCGCCACAGATCCGCCTACTCACCCGCATTCATTAGCGTATCTGCGTCATACGGGTCGGGGGCAGGATTAGGGTTTTAGGTAGAGACAAACAGAAGGGATTCCGTTTATGATTATACAATTGTCTATTTATTTTCAAGTTACGACATAAAAAACGGAACAGAAAGTAGTGGAACGAAGCAATCGAGGAAAGTCCTTAAGAGTTGTGTGCGTTATTTAACTGCGTTCTTACTGGACGCTGTTCGCACGTTATAATTGTGCTTAATTTATTTAAATCGTTATATTTTAAAAGATTTAAAAATGATTTATTTTATTTGTAATTTAAATAAGTGTAAACAAAAGAACCAAATTGTTACTTCTGTTTAAGCAGTAATGCAATTTCTTTCAAAAAGGACAAAGAGGTCGTAAAGG
>BOPP01000360.1:59340-77372 GCA_017312745.1 Gryllus bimaculatus | reverse complement strand
AATTTTCAACGAGGATCAAACAAGAATTGATGAAGGTGTAATCGAAATAAAATATGCAATATTTAAAAAAAGTTTCATGTATTTGTTTCGATGACTTGTCACAAGATTTAGTAACTGGCTGCATTGAAAATTCCCGCAAATATTGTGACGCAACTTGTGCCTGAAGCTCATTGGCTGAAGTTGGATACCTTGAATGGCCACACTATTTTAATCAGAGTATTCATTTTTAATTATTCCTTTCTATTAGTTCTTTCCATATTAAAATAATTAATGCTCTCATAAATACTGTGTAAATACATCATTGTTCAAGTTAACGTTTTTGAGCTATCTAATTCATTACAATCCAATATAAGAAGAAAAAAAATTCAGTGAGGGAAATTGGTTTTTTTAGAGATATGGCAATGATTTTCTTAATTTCAAGAAAATCCCTTTATTTTGCACAATCTAAATGCAGAATTTTACAGCAACATATGCAACATATTTTAATGCAATGATAGAACACTTATAATTGTGCTGAAGAAATATGGGTGAATGTGTGAAAGTATGATAAATTATACAATTTATATGTACAGTATTTTAAAATATAAAATATGTCATGACAATAATATTCAAATATATTTATCTCCTTCTCTTCCTCCTGTATATTATCAAACTCTTTGAGCAAGTCATAATCAAATCACCTATTATTAATCATTAACCATCTTTCCAAAGGGTAGCCAGACTAGATGGAATCCTTTGTCTTCCTCTAAATACGTATTATACAACCTGAAAAATCTAGTAGATACAAGAGGAGGAGATTTTTGACAGCCTGCAGTCCAACCAGTACCACAAAGTATCTACATTTTTTTGGAGAAATTGTTTAATGTACCTGATTCTTTCAGAAATGAATAAAATTATTTCTCCACTCTTATATGAACAGCTAATATTACTTAGACTAATCATTTAGATAACTAATAGCTAAAGAGGCAGAAATAATTGCATTGAGCTAGGAGTACCTAAAGTACTTTCTTTGTGATCTAATTGCTAGAGGGAGAAATAATTACATTAAGCTACAAGTAACTAATATATTTTCTGTGATCTAGTTCATCCAATTGACACATACAATGTTCTTTATCAGAAGGCTCATTTCATCTTTCTCTGTATAATTCAAAACTTGTTTGTTTACATATAGCAATGGTGGATCCATGGGAAGGAATGGGGGCAATGCCCCTTACCTCAAGCCAATGCCAAAGGTGGGCATTGGCAAACAACAACCACAACCTTAACCTTACTCCAAGCCAACATTCTTTGGTAATTTTACTCAATTTACAGTTACCGTATTAATTGCGTATCGTCTAAAGGAATATTTCATTATATCATGTTTTATCATACCTTTTTTTACTTCAAGCTAATAATTATAAAGTATTTTTTTAATAATTACCTCAGATTATTACATTATTTCAATTTATCTCAATAATTATTTCAAAAATAATAATCGAGCTGAATGGGTTCCAAAACGAAATTGTCCCCTCCCCTAAAATACTTAATGGTTTTGCCTTACTAGGCCAACATTAAGTAAATTTTAATGTTGATTTTTTAAATGTATTCAAAAACAAGGGTTAAGTCACATCAATGAGTTGTTACCTGTGATGAAGATCATGATTTGCTAAATATTGGACACCCCTCTAGTAAATATGTATGTGTCTTATAAATTTTGATGAGAAGTAACTTCTTCAACGTAAGCTACCTAATTTGGCTGTGCCATAATTAACCAGACAAATTCCATTGCATGCCTACAAAGCTATTTTTTTTTTCTTTTCTCTTTTCCTTGTTAACATAAATGTTTTTTTCCAGCTGACGTTTTTAACCTTTTTACCAAATTAAACACAAACCTACTTCAAACAATGCAGAGGTAAACCTTCCTTGGAATTGGGCTTATCAGACCCTCAAAATTCACAAAAGACACAAAATTCACAAAAGAGTGTGCAAAGTGAAATTTGACCTGTGTCCCTTTGAACCAAGGCACAGAGACAGTATGTGCAGTGGCGTAACATTTGGGCTCGCAACGTCTGCAATGCAGGTCAGCCCGAGTAAAAGAGGGCCTGTATTTAGAGGATATTTGTATTATTGAAGGTAGTATCACTACTTGTGTTAGCTTTACACTTTTATAAAGGGGGCTTGGATAAATGTTTTGCGGTAGAGGCCGCACTTAGTTCATTACACTGAGTATGTGCATATCATGGCAAGGAAGAATGGGCCTCTCTCACTTGGACTGTAAGAAGTCCTCCAGAGACTCATCTCAGCAGTATATAGACTGATTATCAAGGAGGGTAAAAACTCTAGGAATAGAAGGAAAACAGTTGAAATAACGATGCATGGGGTTTGGAAGAGCCCTGCCATTGACACATCAAATACCCATGCCTAAAGCTGGGTTCAAACCCACAACTCATTTGACAGAGAAAGTTATGATGGTACAACCTCATCAGACTTTGCTAGCCAGGTCAACTTCTCTTGGTTAAATTGAGAAATTGACCTGAATATCCTTTTCAAATTAAAACTTATCAGCTCAATGAATCTGAAAACATTTCAAACTACTTGCTACATGAAAAGAGAGGTTACAGAAATGTTCATGAACAATCTTCAAAACAAAATACAAAATAACCTATCCTACCACTTCTAAATTTTAATTTTCTTTCAACCCTTATCACTATGTTCTGAGACAAGAGCAATTTTATTTTTTTATAAAAGAAGAAAATTAATATTTCAGTTAGACACAACAATTTATTGCTTATCCAGGGAACATTGACATAAAATATTATAGCCTCTATTAAAACAAATGGATTGAAACAAATTGATATTGTTTAGATGAAGAAGGCACAACATTCTCTACAAAATCTGTATCAATAAAGTATTTTGATGTTAGAATCTATCACATAGATACACAAATAATAAGGATATGATTTAAAATAAGTAAAATATATGAATTGTCATAAGCAACTTGAACTTTTCATTCATGGATGGCAAATTCAGTATCAGATACCAATGTATTTCATTTAGCACCACAAGTAAATGCCCTCCAAGAGAGCTCTCTTGACTTATAATTACTAATGTCTATTAAAAAATAATACAATTTTATTTTATTTCATTTGAATTATTTTTTCCACACAATGAAAAAGAAATCCAAGAATATATAGCTTACTAAGTTATTGTTAAATGGATATTAGTTGAAATTTTCTGGAAATAATTTCATTAATTTTAGTCATCTTTTAACATCAACAAATTTCTTTGGTCAATATAGAATTAAAATTTATACAACAATCGACACAACAGGAAACAATTAGTGTCTTCATGCTTTAACTTAGAATTTTCTAATGCAGACACTAAATATGTCTACCCTTACATAAATCCTTTAAATATTTTCAAGTTATGCGTAAATTGGATTTCCACAATCAATATACGTCAATCTGTACATTGCCATTTCAGAAATTCCATGGTAGTGAACAATTGCACCTGCAATGACAAACACATGAAATATCTGGTGGCTTTGAAACCATATATCACACATTCCCGGAAAAAATCGTTCAGGTACACGCCATGCGTAAATCAGGGCACCGACAACGTATAACCCTCCCATGATGAATAGCCAATGCAAAGAGGCATGTGAAACAGCATTCATCCACCCTTCTTTTATGGCATAATGCACCGCTGGTATCAGACCACTTAACCCAAAAGCTAAAAACAATCCAGCTCGTAAGGGTCTGAATCTTGGCTCACTGAACTTTTCCCACAGGGATACTACAATTGATGTAATTCCAAAAATTACCACAATACTCAAGTAGATCACTGTGAGATGAAATTGACAATAAAAACTATAGTACAACCATGGTACAAATGATCCTATAATCAGCAAAGCTATTCCGCAGTAATCTAGTTTGCTGAATAGTCTCCCAATACATTCAGAATGGCAATGCAGGATGTGGTATGCAGAAGACAAACCAAAGCAAAGAATTGCACCCAGGAAAAAAGTGGAAAAAACCACCTTTTCTGGCAGCTCCAATACTTCTGATGTTTGACTCAAAAAATGTATTGCCATAGCAATAAAGGCAATACATGCTAATAAATGAGTCCAGATGTTGGCTGTCTCAGTGTGCAACTTAAATATGCTTTTGAAGCAAGCATAAAAGCTTGGCGTAGGTGGTCTGTATCCACCAATCACAAAATCATTGTCTTGCATCCATGCAGGCAAGCTATTGTAGCAACACAATCTCCATGAATCACAAACTTTCAGAACAAACTTTTCAGTCTCTTGTGTTGGATTCTGGGCTAGAGAGGTTAAATCTATTTCATCTGCCAACACTCCTGCTTTAAGAGTTTCTGTGATTTCTGATACAAAGGCACTTTCGTCTTCTGGAGTACTTGGTAAAGGGCATCCAATAGCCTCATCATCGCTCACTGACAAGGCATCAAATATATCTTTCACTTCACCAAGACCAGGAACTTCAGAATCTGAGGACTCGGATGAGGCATATGGACGCACCATAGAACCACACTGTATGGAATCGCCTTTTTCTACTTTAAGGGAATTTTCTTTAGCAGACACATTTGGATCCAGATGTAACACCTCAGGACTTCCAGATGGGAGAGGGGCATCTTGCAATTGCTCATATATTTTTAAACTTTCTTTTATTGTATCACCAGAATCCTGATGATCATCCATGTTGAAGCTCTGGGAGGTCTTAGGAGAGCTCTCTGTCAAATATTCCAGCCAGTTTGTCTCAACTGAAAAAGAAATAAACACACATTGAATTATTCTTTTTAAACAAGCACTATACAATATCACAAAATTATTCTAAGCAATAAATAGCTAAAGTTTTTCACAAAATGTTAATATTAATTATTTACTATTGATAGTGAAGGTTTTAAAATGTGTATTCTTTGCTGAATTATTGTTATTGTTCTAATGTTAGGGAATTTTGAAAGTTGTAATCTGGTTAATTAAAGCATAACTTCTTCCATTGAACAAAACGAAAAAATTATTTTCATAAAATGACATTAGACATCTTTACTCCTTAGGATATTTCTTTAGATTCAATAAAAACAGTGATACATTTCTGACTTCCAGCATAAATGGATCCATAATAATCACAACTTTGAAGGAAAAAAGTTATTAAGAACTCTCAAAATCACATACCAAATATTACAAATTAAATTGTTTCTATTGATACTTACACAAAATTATAAGATTCATTTTCAAACAAATGAAATGTGTAAAAATTCAAAACTCACAGCCAACACTTCTGAGAAGATTTCTGACGGAATACACAATTATCTAATACTGTTTTAACCCTGTTTCCTTCACAACTGTAATATGATTATAATTATTCTGTGAACTGATGTCACAAGTATATTATTTTTAATTCAATTGTTAATATTTTTTCATCATAAAATACTAAACATTATTTCAAGTGTTTGAGCAATTTCAATTTTTATTGAAAGATATTAAAGTATCAGCAAATCTTTTCTAAACAAAACTCTAAAACATTGAGTTACATATAGAAAAAATAGTTTCTAAGAATTCTGAGATGCTCTTTCTATTATGATTGTTTCAATTAAAGTATGGAACATATTATTTTGTGTAAGGACATTGTTACTAAGTAGTGAGATTTTTCAATTTTGAGTTAAGTTCTGAAGTGTAAAATTGGACTTGGTTATGAAAGTAATTAAAAATATACTTGCATAAAATATGTATTTCACTATAAAACCTGAAATAATTTTGATTTTTATTACATACAAAAAATCCTTGTTTGAGAATTAAGGTTAACAAGAACTATTGAAATGATGAAAACATTCCAGTGAGAATTAATAATAAAAGGAGGAATACATGGAAAAATAACACTTAAAATAATCATTCTTGTTATATGATGGTTACAAATTTAGTTTTATTAGTAAAGCAACATTTGTTAAGTACTGACCTCATTTCTGAAGAACTGACTTGCACTATTCTACAACTTCTATTTACACACATCTGAAAATGATAATCATAAATTGCTTTATTAATTCTTCTGACATTACACAACACTGTTGATATTGATCTTGGAAATTAGTTTTATGACAAAATGTATTCACCTTTGGCAAAAGTACTTACAACATTCATTTGCTAATGAATTCTTATAGGAAATTAGAATAAGTTCCTCTTCAGTTGACCTTACAAATCCACACATGATTTACAAATAAGTACATGCTAATGAACAAACTGCTCTCTAGTAGATCATATAGGCTATATTTCCATTTCATGATAAATTAGAAAACATCGAGGTTTTTGCTCTACATACGTAACAACACCGACAACCTACAACAGAATATAACAATTAAATGACGTTTTCACTCATTTTAATCATAATATGGGGGTATTTTTGCACTTTGGCAATAGTTACCTCTTGATAGACAGAAAGTATGATATGACTTATATCTTGATAAAAGGTAAACACATCTTCACGATATATGGAATTGGATTAGTTAGAAGGGAAGTGCTGACACATTTATGTAACTAGGAATCTGCAAGGAAAATATCTATGCCAAGGAGTGTCACTTCTCACTCACATTGATTTTCTTGGTACGTCATAAGCGCAGAAAGTTCGCGACCATCTTCGAGTATGTAAGAAACGGTTACTAATGAAACGTGTATGGAAATACAATTATTTACAAGTATGGATTCTGTAATACAAATTGTAATTTAATTCTATAAATATGTTCCCTGGAAATAAAAACAAGTTTCGAATTATCCACTACATTTAGTTCCAAATATGACCGATAGAGTGCATAGGAAGTTTATCAGACAATGCCTACAACTTAAATGATGAACTATGAAATCGCGTTGAAAGTAGAGGAAATGCAAGGAAATTTCCGGAAATGCAAGGAAATATTATTTCCTCTGCGCTATAAACTTCTAGTTTATGTACGAGCGAACTGAAAATTTTACTTTAAAAGAGGGACATTATGCCCATATGAATGCATTTTAATATGATTTTCGAGCAGCAGTAGCAGAATCAGTTCTGTGAAATGCTTTTGGGCAATATTTTGTTGCTTTTTCTATTAGTAATTTCTTATTAAACAATTTTGTTAATTAAAAACAAAATTGTTTTCAGGTGTACAACCTCTTGTGAATCATGTTTGAATACATTTGATACAGAATTAATAAGTTGAGTTAAATTTTGAATCCATTATTGCTTTAGAATTATTTCGAGGAGTTACCTGGGAGAGGAGGTAGAGTGGGTCAAAAATTGTCTAGGTAGTTTCCTGCGGATGCGTGCTCTGTTTGGTCTTTGTTTCCCTAATTGGAAGTGGAACGCTTGTGGGATTGAAGGAATTTTGTGGTAAAACGTAAGAGCGGATTGTTTAATGTTTGTGGTATAATCAGCGCAAATTTTCTTGAGCCCTCGCTTCGCTATTTGCGAGAGGAGTGGGGAGTTGAGTTATTTTGACGAAAGGAGTTTTGCAACAAATTTGTCGTTCCTTTTTGGATGCAAAATAGTTTCTATTACACGGGAGCGAACATTCTGGTTATAAGATTTTGTCTACAACGTTCGTTGCTATCATTTATTCTGAATTCAACTAATGTTGGTAAACGAGTAGGGGTAGGTATTCCGGGGCTCAAGTAAACGTGCGCGTATAATAATGGGGGTATGCTGAACTCGTGTTGGAGGAGAGCATTGGGTATGAACCAAGGTACTTTGGCTTATGGTCCTTAGGAAACGATTTCGAAACGTCTTGATTCCAAGGATGTGAGATTTGGATGCTGAGCCCTAAATAGGACTTGCATATGTTAGAATTGGTCTGATCATAGCTTTGTAAAGATGGGTACCGGTTTGAATTTGGCGGGGAGATCGACGTAATATTGGGAAGAGCTGATGAGTTCTTTGTGTGGCTAGGACAAGTCTATGGAGGATATGCGGTTTCCAGGTTAGTCGACGAGTGAAGTTTGGTAGGGTTGAATTTGATACGCCATTTGCTGGCCAATTCAGAGATTTTACGTGAAACAAATACAAGTTTTACATAAAAAATAATATTACAAATTTTATATGTAGACGAATTACTACACTAAGGACCACTTTGACAGATAGGGAAACAAATGAACGTCATGCAGAGCATGATGTGAATGTAAATGATAGACAATGACGTGATATAAACGAACGCACCGACAAAATTAGGGCACGGAAATAACCTGCAGTTATGTTGCCAGCAGTGGCGAAGCAATAGCTGTCAAAGTAGTCACTTCTTTGTTAAATGAATTTATGCATATGCTACAGAAGTAACTTTGACCAATTCAGATAGTACATCGAACTCAAATAGTTCTAGTAATATACCAGTTTTGGTAAAAAAGTAAGATTCCCAAGTTAAGCGACGTCTCCTTCACGGAACCAACAGTAATCGCATAATATAGGATTCACTGAACTCCCAATTTGAAAAAAATGAACATGACCTCATTTAAAAATGTAATTTTAAAGAGCAATTTTCATTAAGAAAAAATCTCTGTATCCATTTGAGAGCTGTAGGAAGACATTATTTTAAACTTTTCAAATTTTCGAAAATTCAAAGTTCAATGAAAACCGAACCTGTGCCATTTTTATTAACGTACTTTATTTCAATGATAAAAAATATTGAAAAACAAACAAAAAACAAAACATTTGCAGCAATTTTTTTAGAAAATGTTGAAAATGTCTTTGAGGCTTCATGTAAAGTACCCTCAAAATCCAAGTATCCATTTGAAATTCAAGGGGATGCGACATCAGCCAGATCGATTGGCGAATATCAATTATGGTAAAAATCCTGCTCAGAGTTTCGCCACTATCGATGTTTAAGATGGATGGACAATCGTTTTGCCATAAATCAATGTTTCAGTGTTAAGGACGCCCATAACACTGCTTGTACCCACACTTGTTTAAGGGATGTAATCCACAACATACCAACTCAGCATGGCTCCAGTTGGTATTTTCATGTCCACTTCATTAAAAGTTTTATTTGTGCTTTGCAAGTTCATAACAAAAATATATTTTAAACATATTTTAATTGCCAAGATCGTTCATTTTCAAACTTAGTAAATTGCGTGAAAATGTATAATAAAAACACTTGTTTAAATTTCCTTAGGAAATTAGCAGAGGCACATCCAAGTCTCTGCCATGCGGCGTCTGCATTCACCAGGCTTCAGCTTTTCCACCGAAAAATGAATGACACATACTCAACTTTTAGTAATTTGATGCAGCAAACCAGGCCTGCACGACGCCTGCTCCCGCGGGCATTCTGCACTCAAGAGCCGAACAATTGCCTGCCAGAGCTGCGAAAGCATATAGTGCGGGGTAGGCAGTTTTACGGGGAGGATCTTGGTACACAGTGGGGACGAGGCGGCGCGTAGATTGAATATCTGGGTATCTAATGCAATGATCCATGTTGTGAAATGATTTGCCCACTTTATTTAAATTGGTAATGTTCCGTATTTCTAGCTACGAGAGCCATAATTCCCTATTTGTGTTCTTCTTTCACTCCTATGTATCGAATGTTTGGCAGCACATATATTTGTTACCATTTCCTTCCCATTATGAATCTAAATACCTACGAGCAAAACTCTCTGATCATATTTTAGAAATAATAATGAGATTATTATGGGTCTTGTTAAACAGACTGCAAATGGCTTAATATTTTTATACAATTTCGTAACCGATTATGAATGAATAGTGTTCGTTGATTGTCAGAAATGAGAGCAGAAGGTAATGATTTTTTAAGATGTTTTAGCTTTCATAGATCCATTTTATTCACTCATAGTTAATGAAAATAGTTTATTACTGTCATCAAACAAAAACGATTAAACATTACAATTTTGTGTTTAGCACCACTCAAAATTTATTATTACATCGTAGAAAAGTGAATTACAGTATCAGCCCTACATGCCATTATAATATTTGGCGTTCAAATCAAATACGTCGACTCGGATACAGTGAACTTAAGTCAATGGTCCCGTTTCACGTACATTACCAAACCATGGCATTAAATATTCGGTAATAGTGAGAGCTGAAACTCGGCTATAGTGAACGTAGGAAAACGTCCTGAAATTAATCGCATCCTGGAAAATTAATTATATGTCTCCCTTTCACAAATTCCGAATACTAAGGCACTGTTTGAAAAAAAAAGCTCGGCCAAAGGTCATAATCAAGTCTCCTCCAGTTTGAATAAGTACGAACTGAAATGCAAAAGTTCGCTCGATCCGAGACGCGCCTCCTGATACTTACTGATGACATTTATACTCTGCGAGTCTCACTGGGCGAAAACAGAGTGGGGGCGTTCTGCCTAGCTAAAAATAGCCGGCGGACGCGCAATTTCTTGTTCAGTTTCAATCTGTGCTTTCACTGATAATTTTAGAGAAAGGTTATGTTACGTAGCATAAGGAGGCACCGCGGACTGTCACAGCCCCCACTATGTCGCGCGCTCGGTGCGTAGTGCATCGATATTCGTCGGTGCACCTAACGACTACAGCTTCAGCTATCAGTTTCAGTTACCGCTTCGCCAACAAACCACTATGTAGGTGATTTGTGCCAACCCGCTACCGAAAAGATCTCGTATGTTATTAGCGAGTAAAGCCTTCGGAGCCTTAGTAGGGATGTTCCACAATGCAAGAGGGCATTGAAAGTCTCTTGTTCAACCGCATTAAGATAGTTTAGAAAGCAGGCCAGAACAAATGAGAATCAAAGTATGGGTATATGGAGTAGAGTGAGTGAGATTGAGAGTGAGAGTGAGAGTGAGCACGACTGAGAGGAGATGAGAGGTGAAGATGAGAATGAGAGTGAGTGAGAGTGAGTCGAGAGTGAGACTGTGAGTGTGTGTGAGTGAGTGGACGTCCTGCGGAGGAGTGGGAGTGCAGGAGTGGAGGAGGTGAGTGGAAGTGGGAGGCAGTTGCATGGAGTGGGTAGTGGGAGGGATGGATGGAGGTGGTGAGATGTGAGAGTGAGAGTGAGAGTGAGAGTGAGAGTGACCTGGTGAGTGGAGTGAGTGGAGTGGTAGCGGAGTGGGCATGGGGATGGGAGTGGAGTGCGGCAGTGGGATGGACGTGAGATGCGGAGTTGGAATCTTAGTGGCACTGAGTGATGGGGAGTGAGATGATTGAGAGTGAGAGTGAGAGTGAGGAGTAGATACGAGATGGAACTAACTGGTGGAGAAATTAGCTAATGAAAAATCGTACGAAGCAAACATTGAAAAATATTTATCTTTTAAGGACAAATAAGTTATTTAACACTATCAGGTTCGTGCTGTTATTTTTTTTGCTGATATCTCTATATTTAATAAAATGTATATTGTGGATAAATTCTATTCAATTTACCATCATCGTTATAGAACCTCTGATATAAGTGAACCAAAACATTCGTATACTCTGCACATTGGACTATACCTATATGTCGAGTTAAATAAGCTCATGGCTCAGTCCGACGATTCTCCAAACAGGCTCGGTTGAAATGCAAACTCCAGGAGGAATAACAAGACACACTATAGTTTATTCACAGACAAGCAAAAATACAAAAGTAACACAAATCCTAATGAGAATCAATATCGGTAGTGAACAGCATAACCAATATTTCCTTACACTATATACCGCTACCCTACTTCTGTTGTTGGAAAGTAATACTTGCATTGCCAGTTAGAGCAAGCGCGCTCCGGCGTGGCCCTTATCAGGGAAGGCCATGAGCGCCTCAGGCGAGGAACTCGTGATTATCGAGTGCGCCACCGGTAAAAGTTGAGTCACCCCTCTAATTATGTTAGTGTCAAAGGGCAGATTCAGTATCGACGAATTCCAAGCCCTATCGTAGTATTGGGCACAAACGCCCTCTCCCATCCAATACAACTTTATCCTTCATGGAACCCATGTCCAGTTATTTAATTTAAGCGCGTAACGCCTCTCTTTTCTGACGTGTGGTAGCGTACCACCGTCTGTACTTAGCACATAACACTTCCCCCTCCAGACGCAACTACACCGTTACCCTCGGGGATTGCTTTCGTCTCCGACGTGACAAACACTTTGATAATCCCCGTATACAGATTTTTCTACCAATATAAACATATAGAGGCATTAAAATAAAATATATAAGACCAACATTAACGGCATAAATGTTTCACCTACTGGGGATGGTGCATCCGATACAACAAGTCTATTTTATAATTTATTTACATCAAATGTGCGACCGAGTGAATATTGATTGGACTTTTGACAATTAGGTTCATATTGATCTAAAAGCGAAATACCATACATGTCTGGTCGATTTTCATTCTCAAGTAACTCTAGGCTATATTAGACATTTGCATTCTATAATCAATGCGACCTCGTATTCTACAATGAGTTTGGTCATCTTGCAGTTTGCATTACGATTTCTTCATTGGAGGAGAAAAAAGATATTCTATTTGAGTTAAGATTAAATAATTTTACTTTTATTGACTTAGACGAAATCACATCCGTAGGTTTTTTCAGTGAGAGTGTTAACTCTAATGTTTAATAAACTACAACATATGCCAAGGCCTTTGTACAAACGTTAGCAGACCACTTAAGAAATAGGGCCCTAGGAGATAATTCTCTCGAAGGAATAAATACGATTGTACAGGACTTACAGTGTGATTTCGTACAAGTGTAAGTATTACCATCAGTGGTTGTAACTATATATTACGACCAATCCTGTTATTATGACAACCTGATTTTGTGAATTCTGAGGTTCTCAAAACTGATAATGTCACTATGAACAAATGGATTTGCAGGCGTACACAAGCATACCAAAATGGGTCATTACTTGGCTACATCTATCGGAGAACAACGTGACGTTCTGAGTGTGTTGAAAGAGAGGCTATGGGTATCTAGATTCGGAGCGTCTTCAAGATTCTTAGACACATTGTAGGTATACTGTCTACTGCCGCTAGTATGTCTTACTTTGAAATCCTGCTTCGACAATATTGTTGGTCATTCAACCCCATGTGTTTAAAATTCATGTAATTCTTTTAATTTACGAATTTGGCGATATAATTACTTAAAAGAGAACTAGTCGTTTATATCGATATGCTCGTATCCGGTCCGTTTGCAGGCGGGTAATTGTGCTTTCGGAGATGTATCATAATCATCCTACTAAATTACCTGAAATGCAATTTTATAATTTTTCCACGACGCGAATATCTCATGCAATTATTCGCGTCTTTCTCGTCGGGCCCCTCCGGTAGAACTCATCGCAGTGCTTGCATAGCGTCGCGACATGCGAGCCTCACCAGAGCAGGCAGAGTTTTTGGAAATTGCTGTATGGCCATTGACCAGCATGTCCCGATGCACAGTGTGACGAGCGGTGCGATGTGAGGACCGATTGCCTGCTGCGAACAGCGCACCTCCCTCCATGCATAGTGAAGCTTCGTAGCTCGCGCGACAAAACGTGAGACAAAACTGGCACTTGCGGCCATACTCCGATGTTAAAACAAAGGCGATGAGACGCACTGGACCTTTCTGCGACGTAGCGTGGCCACGGGCGCGGTGCAGGAGGAAATGGAAGGCGCGGAACTCAAAGGACCTATATAAGGCCAGTGAGGAGAAACCAACCCCAGTTTCTTCTTTTCGTCGGCTACAGGTGAATGCGCGTGTCTGTGCGTGTAGTGCACTAGGCGAAGGGGACCGGCAATTGATATTCGCGAGACGCGTAGATGTGTCTCGAGGGAGCGGTTGCTTCACGTAGGACAACATCTGATATGGAGTCTTGTAGCTTCGTAAATGTTCAGTGGGTCTATCTTAGTTTTTTAACAGCGTGGTGCAGTTTTCGGTCTAGTATTGTTAATAATCTACTGTTACACAAACCATACTCACTCTTCATATAAGTACCCAGATATGACGCCACATGAGAAAGTACCAGCACAAGTCGCACTGCGTCGATGCTGGTAATGTATCCCTTTTCCGAATTACCCATCACCAAACCAAAGTACGAACGCCGTCGTAATCTGATAGCACCCACACCATCATCTCCAAGTGTGTATCTACGTCGTGATTTATCTTAACACACTCCTATACGCATGCTGTTCGACACTGTCGTACGTCGGCACATACCGCCTCCTCCGCTTCGCGTGCGACGATGATCTCCCTGCCGCTCTTCCACAGCAAGCGCCCCCTGCTGCACCATGGTCACAGACTCCATTTAAACCATATGCTCTGCTACGAGCCCCTCGGCACCTCTCGGAAGGCGCACCCTTCTCCTGACAGGAGCATCCCTAACCCGCAGCCGCTGCGCACTATCCAGTCCGCAGCGTGGCGCGTACAGATTCCCCACCATTTCAAACCAATCTCGCAACGAGCTCCGGCGACGCCATTTCTCTACGTGCCATGCGCGCAGGCAGAAGGCCCCTTACCACATACACTCACAATGGCTCTACACGAACTTCCTTCGGCGGCTGATACCAAGCTTGTTTGCCGTCTGAGAAGGCAGGTCCAACCAGCGGGGAGATATCTGATTGGGGAAAGAAATAATGCAAGCTGACCTGTAGTCAGTACCCAGCTTACCCCATCCCAGCGAGGAGATTAATAATAGGTCTCCTGCGAAGCGAAACAAGACATCACACTTATGGACTCTACGGATCCTCTCATGATAGCCACTTATTCTGGATTGCGAAATCGATCATATAATCACATAGAATACAGATCGATCTACTGTTGAGTCTCCCACATAATTGATGAAATTATGCTCTTTGAACACTAAGATTTCATACAGAGCATTCCAGTTCGTCCACCTGTTTCACGAAATAACGAGCTCGCGAACGTACGACAAAAGACGAATTAATTAACCAACCTTAGTACTACTCTTGGCTACCGACGCTACTCGCAAAAAAAATGCGATTGCAAGCCACGCCGTGGGAACGCGTAACGGCAAGAGTTATGGCGCGTTGTCGACAAACTAGCAGAGCGCGAATGCAAACTCCGCTTCTCTGCTCTCTCTCTCTCGGTCACAACACACCTCAACATAATCAACACACACCAAACACAGCACACAAATAACACACACAAACACACACACAACACACACACACAGAAGCACACAACGTCACACCCACTTTGGCCTCGTTTTCTTGGAAACAGTGTACTACCCGTTCTCCTCGCCCAGGCTAATATGTTACACTCGCAAGATCGTCTCGAAGATCTAAGCGAGGTTCCGCAGTCACTGTTGTATGAACTTTCTCAGAGCTTGCGCCAATCCCAATTGCAGAAACCCCCGGGATTAGATAGGCGGGTCCCAAATGTAGCCAATTAAACCGCTATTAATACGCGCGCCATCCGATGCTGTGCCACGGCATGTTAATAATGCATGCATACAGAGGGAATTCCCTCCGTCGATGGAAGCCAGCAACAGCTATTGTCCTCCTTCCGAAGCCGCCGATAAGGCATCACTGATCCGGCAGGTCCTCATCGCCAATCATGCTTACTGACCAACAGCAGGCAAAATGTGTTGGAGCGGATTATCTGCAATCGTATTGATCATTATTACAGAGCGGCTCAAGCATTGCGTGTATAATCATTACGCTTTAGAAAAATCGCGAATCCACGGTAAGATGGCTGATTAAGTAGTCATCGACATCACACGCAACGCTCATTGAAGGCAAACGATGGAGAGCACCATGCGTCCATGAAGTATGGCCCTATAGTTCCCTAGTGACGTGAAAAAACGCCTTAACAGTGCATAGGCAGCTGCGCATCTTTCTGCGCTCCACATTTACGCTGGAGTCACAAGTTACATCAAACTTGTAAAAATTGACTTAATGAGAGAGCGCTCTATATAAAAACTGGGCTGAACCACAATTTCTTTATTAACTGATCACTAGGCGATGTATTCGTCTCCCACAAGCTCACGGGTACATATATACTTTGTCCTATAATGAGTGGATCAAACATATGTCACATATGACCCCTGTTAAGATTCGTAGTTGCCGAGAAGGGCCGCTTTGTACTATCGACGTACTCGGCATCTCCTCTCTTATATATCGACCTCTGCTGACTTCATTGCAATGCTGTCGTTGTACGCCATAGCATCAGTGAACAACTCACGCCATATGCAGCCCTCCGACCAACACCCTGCCCTGTGCGGAGACTCCGCACCCTTCCGCTCTTACTCCCTCTCCCTCCGCCCTCCACGGCCACACACGATGGGCCCCGGCGAGCGCAACGCCTAATAACACAACAGCTGCTTAGCTTGGCTTTCCACCCGATCAGAAAATGATTCGACAGCTCGTAGTTTACCTCCCTTAAATTGTAGAAAGCCTGCAACTCAAACACGCAGCTGACACTGCAGATATCTTGCCGGCTTGCACTATTACTGCCTCCAAGACCTGTCGTCTCTGCGCACCCGAGCGTCACACCTGGCCGAAGTCACGCTCTCCCAGAAAGGCATCTCGCCCATGCCACTCGCATCTGGCACGCCTTATCTTTGCTAGGGTCCTGGGCAAAGAAGCCGGATGTCCTCGAGGCTGCTGCACCTACCGTCAAGGTAATCTCCCATTCTTCTCTACGCACCCCCTCGTTTGGCCTCGACTCGCCCCAATGGGCATCATTCATGTCACCGCCCGCTGCGTCATTAATCCGCGTGTGCCACTCAGAAGTCCGCCTTGCCGCGGGCCTATTCCGTAGCTTTTGCACCCCTCACTCCTTATGATCTCGGCCGTGTGCCTGTGCGCGTTTAACCAGATCCCGACTCACCTCATGCCGCAGGAGATACTAGACTCTATTCTCAACGCCCGGAGGCACCCCTGCCTCCCACACCTGCCCCCATATTCCATTCACACTCGAGCACGCCAAGACCAGGGCGTGTCCCCACCCATCCCTGACCCGGCCAATCCCGCACCCCTCCCCTGCTCGGGGGCTACAGAGCTCGGCTGCCACCGACATCTACTGCAAACAGCACGACTGCGGCCACTGAACGCGCGCACATCAAGCCTCGGCTCCGCATGTCACAATCTTGTCGGAGGTCACCATTCCCTCGACACTCCCCATACCTCTTGCCATCCAAAGGACATCCACTCGGAGAATCTTATTGTTGTGTTAATCCCACTCACGATTCGCAAGACAGCGACGCCGTCAGCCTCTGGACTGTTACCCGACAGTCATCACGCTACGCATTCCCTCCGCCCAATAAACATATCCCCCGCTAGTCTGCCTCCCAGTCTCCCCAACGTGCCCCTCCCCTGTGCATCGAAGTGTCCTACACACCCCCGTCGTGCAGGGCCTTCCTTTCCATTGTCCCACGCTTCCGACACTGGCAAAGGCATTGACAACTCTCCACATGGCCTCCTCAAGACGAAGTGCCACCCCTAGCCCATCTCACCTAGCCTGCTCACTTCGCAGACCAACAAGGACTCTTCTGGCAGGCGGCACCTCTAGCCCCACCTATCGCAAACCGTCCCTGACAGACCTCCGCCCGCAGAAGCAGTTACCGCAAGCCGCAGACTCCCGTATTATCTTCCTCACGTGCGCAAACCCCAACCCACCTCGTTCCTTCCTCGCGACCCTGCAATGCCTGACGGCCTGGTTCCCGCGGACAGAATAGGAGGACGGCGTTTTACGTTGGGTAGCCACTACGATATATGTAAACTCCCACACGCTCGGCGTTCGCGCCCTCGCCTGTGTGTTCTCAGGAAGATTTGCCCCTGCCCCACGTAATTATTCACACAAATCACAACACCACACACACCCTCACACACGACACCCAAACCACCCCTCACTCTAAGCCCCTACTCATTTCAATTCCATTATGTATATGATTAAAAGTAAGCTTGTTGACAATTAAATTCCGAAAACCACTACTTCTTCGTGTTCCTTCAATAATTCTACCCACAGCTTACTTCTTTTAAACTTTTCACCAACACCACCTCCTACAGAGAACCTCCTTATACACGTTCCTTCGTCCTCCTCCGCCCTACTGTATTCTCCTTTGAAAGGAAGACAACACTCTATCATTCCACTCGCTCTTCAAAACCCCGTTCGCGACACATCGCATTCCCAACAGAACCCCACC
>BOPP01000360.1:26609-59315 GCA_017312745.1 Gryllus bimaculatus | reverse complement strand
AAAAGCGTCAAATGCCGTTTACAGATCGAAAATCGGACCATTGGTTCAGACTTTATCGGTAAAGTAAAATTTTCTTATTTTGGTGCTGCCACGTGGTGGCCACAAATTGTACTAGTGTCGGTACATTTAGCCTTAAATAATGTCGATGGCGATAGTCGACAGATTCTCCTAACAGACTCGGTGAAATGAAACTCAGAGAGGAACAACACACTAAGTTTCTTACAGAAGCGAAGTATACTGAGAAATAAAAATTTCTAACGAAAAGTCAAAACGGTAGTGAACAGAATACAATATTTTCTGACAGCTATATACGCTCTACTCCGACTTCTGTTTACAGATAGAGGTTGGAGAGGGGGTAACACTTATCGTTGCCAGTTGCAGTAAGCGCGCTCCGGGTGGCCCTTATCAGGGAAAGGGATGAGGGCCTCAGGCGAGGGAACTCGAGATATCACGGCGGGTGAAAGGTTGAAGTGACCCTTTGAATTATGTGTAGGTCAAACAAGCAAGCTTCAGTATCGACGGAATATTTCAAGCCCTATCCGATAACTTCTTGGGGGTCACAGAAGGCGCCTTTTCCTCCGATCCCAAAATACAACTTTATCGTCATGGACGCCATGTCATTTGTTTTAATTGAAGGCGTAAGCCCTCTCTTGTTCTGGGGTACATGGTGTACTACGCACCGTCAGTACGTTGGGATATAACACGTGTGTAACAGAAGAAGATATCGGGCATCTTCTTGAGTTACTGATAAGGACTTGATGAAGAAAAAATTAATGCTCTTCTAAACATTAGGGACAGTAAACTGCTTCATTTAATTAATTTGTCTATTGAATAGTAATTTTCTAGTTCCCGTGCGTGAAGAATTGTAGTGGTACTCACGGAAAGACGTAGTGTAGGAGTACTCACGCGTGTGAACGGCTGAAAACGTTAGGAAGTATATGGAACGCGAAGGGATGTGCGGCGGGCGTGAAGGAGTGTAATGGAACTCACGAGAAGGCGTAGTGTGACGGGCGTGATGGACTGTAATCGAACTCACGCGAAGGTAAATGCGGAGGGCGCGAAGGAGTGTAATCGAACTCACGCGAAGGCGTAGTGCGGCGCGCGGAGGGGGCGCGCGGGGCCGGAGCGCGTGCGGCAGGCGAGCGGTGGGACGCGCACGTCGAGGCTCAGGCTGGTAGAGGGCAGCAGACGGCGCGCCAGGCCGCGCAGCGCAACCTCCACGTCGGCGGCCGAGCAGGCGGCGGGCACGCACACACCCCACTCGCCGCGAGACAGCTCGGGCACGAACCCTGGCGATGGCACCATCACTCCGTTGCCCTGCGCAAAGGAAATTAGTTTGTTGAACTGGATGGCAGAACTAATGAATTATATGTCACAAGATATGTATGTACAAGATGCAACATGTATCAGAGAAGAGCTTCGTAAATATGTTGCAATGTCTTACAGAGAGATGATAATCTGGTCAGAAGGCCATGATCGTTAGGGCAGCAGTGCGGTAGCGGTCTCGGGCCAGAACACCGCTGATTTGAGTCGCGCCTCGGATATGGATGATTTTATGTATGTCTATATATGTGTATACAGTCCTTTCATCCCTCACTATCATCATCATCCCATCGTCTGTACTTCCAGGGATTACATCCTTGGAAGATGAAAATCGGAATTCACCTAAAATGCTGACGCCCTCCCCTCCCCCGAGAAATCCCTCCCTAGCACCTGCTGAAGCAGGATGCACGCGTAATATGAGTTAGTCTATACACGAAAAACGAGAAGTGATAATTTTAGTATCTGGTTGCATTTTAAATATGTGCTAATATTGTAAAGTACACTCGTGGTTGAAACTCACTGGGTGAAGTCGATGCCCAAGAGCCTCCTCCCCTGGTATTCATCACGAAAAAACTCTCCTAACGTGGAACGGGTTCCAGTGCTGGGCTTTAAGTGCTCTGCGCGGCCGCCAGATGTCACCACTTTTGACCGTGTGAAGGTAAAGTGTGTAGCCGATAACGAAAACCAGTGGGCCTTTTTCCGATGTTTCAGGAAAAAGGAGTGAGAGGCCATATACACCTGTTAATTTCTTTTGGGTTAGGAATTATGGTTTTTGTTCGTAGATACCGTAACAATGGCGAAATGTTTAGTGCATTCGAATGAACTGCAGTAAGTTAAAGAGTTTAACCGACAAAGGTATTTCACAGCTTTGCATCTCAGGGAAACCCTCAAGATGAAAATAATTTCTGAGAATTTACAGATCTGTTTGTTAACATTAAATACATAAATACACGTTATACAAAAGGTTTTCAGATCCAAACCTATATGCAAGCTTATGTCGACGCCGTGAATCCGAATATGAAGGTAGAACTGCGCCATCACCCGTGTTTTTTCAATCGCGAAAAACCAACGTGACATTGTATTTTTTTCGTGTGTTATTATGAGACTCTAAGACATGACACATCGATACCTAAAAGAAAAAAATACCCAGTTCAGATATGTTTTCGCGAATAAAAATACCGGAGGGTGGTGGCGCAACTCTAGCTTCAGATTCGGATTTAACACTGACATTCATAGAGAAACATGTGTCAAGTCTTTGGGTCTTTTTTATTTTACGTATTTACCACTTTTTTAAATTTCTTGCGCCTGTGTTATTGGTTTCGGACAAACTTATATGGTCGTATTATATAACATTGTATAAAATATTGTTTTAGAATGTTAAAACTATCTCCTCCAAACATGTGTTGGAAGAGGAATTACAGTACTGGTTACGATAAGTAGAGTCGGATATTTCTTTGTATTATGAAATAATCCACTTTTTAACCCATTATTTTATTTTCCATATTTTTATTGAATCATAATCTTTTAAATAATGATAATCTTTCAAAATCGTAATTAGCGAGCAAACCTTTTCCCCTACTTCAGTACCATCATTGGAACAGTACACCGCTTTGGGCACTGTCTTTGTTCTGCCGCTCGGTACTGAGCAGAAAGCCGATGTTTGTGGCGTCACAGAGTTGCCATGCCCGTGTAATAAGTCATAAATTGTGCGTGAAATAGGTTTTAAATTATTATAACAATATTTTTTTTAAATTGTTGTTGGCTACGTGTTCATTTTTAGCACATCAATGTAGCCCTGAAAACCGTATACATTATCCCCATTAGTCATATCATATTAGCCCCCAAACAATTGAGTTTGTATATGTAATGTCACGATTAATATTTTTGAAATCCTTTATGTAGAAAAATACATTCGTTGTGAATATTACATATTTTCCAAAATATCCTGCCGTCGAAAATGACAAAGTAACATCAAAAGTTTCCTATCACGGTGGAAAAGTTTTGACTAAAAGAATCATATCGCCTTTTTATTTTTATGCCCAAATACTGTAACACTTAGAGTTCATGATATATGGCCATAATAAAATATATTTTCTATTATTTGATATTTTTTCTTAATTTTGGATACCAAAGAGTAATAATTCTAACGATATATCACTTTAGCCCCAATGTTTTGTGTATCGTATTAACACGTGCTAACACTATATATAGATATAGAGTAGAAGTTTTCTTTTCAAACAGAAAATTATATCTCCCTTTTAAGAAAAAACATAAACATAAGAATGATAATTCGGTTATGATTTATCAATGGGATCTAAATTCGAGATTCTAAATTTAAAATCGAGATTTTAAATTTCTAGATATTTCATCCAGCTGATAGCCGGTTATTCTTTTTATCACGATGGGCAAAAAAATTCCACCACACACTACTCACCAACACAATTGCGCGCTCCGCTGATCAGGAATCAGTACACAGCGAAGCCCTCCATGATAGCATATACAGAGAACAAAGAACAAACAACCATGCCCAAGGCGGTCGAACCCACGACACTTCGGACTGTAGCTCTGAGTTGGTACACGCTCTTAGAAGTCTCGGCCATCTATATCGGCTCCATTGAACTTCCACAGAAAATACTGGTTGGACATTTCTATTAGGGAATAATTGGGGTTTGAGCATGTTGAATTGACAGAGTTTTGCGTTGCATACGAGGTATTTTTGAAACAACAAATCGATGTGCTATGATTGCGAATTTTATTGGCACAAAATTACCAAATGTACTTGTCGGTGGCGCAGCTCGAGGTGTCGGCGTCCGGCCGTGGCGATATCGAGAAGACGAGTGACGCGCACGCTGTCCGAATCCATATGGAAGCCGGCCAGGCAGTACATCCCTTGCAAGGTGGTGTTGTGCACCTCTGCCTCCACCGCCACGCACTCATCCATGTCTCCCAGCGCGCGCAGGTTGCCGCGCAGCAGCCCCGAGGGCACCTTGGCCGTCGCATCTGCCACTGCGCGCACAAACACACACAGCGCTATAGAATAACAGACCGGAGAGTGTCAGTTCGTGGTGAGCATGTAAGTAAACTTGTATGCGGCTCTTAAGGTGACTTGACGCACGCGGCATTTGGCGCATCCCGAGCAACCGCTCACCGAATTCCTTGTAGTGTGAACGTCTTGCAATTTGCCGAGCGCCGAACATTAGGCATTCGTCCTCCCACTGCGTGTCGGTCTTGATGTCATATCAAAGAGAGTGAACATACACCGAAACATCAGCTGTTTCGGTTTGCACGAGTTGCTCGGTGCATGCTGAATGTGTAGAACTGCCTTTATACAATGCCATCGCAGGCAACCACCGGTCCTGCAGGGCTACCACGAATCGTTCTATCGCATTACATTACATATATTTCATACAGAATATTTCTAACGAAATGGTAAAGGAAGGTTTGAATTTAAATACGAAGTATCTGGGAAATTTGCTAGAATGGAAAGTCTTCTTAACCTTAAGATGCTAATCTATTGTAACGTATTAGCCAGCGTGCCTCGTGGCATCTATTTGGGGACGCCTGGTAGAGGATTAGTAAGAGAAAACTCCTCGCCACAGGAAGGAGAGAAGGGTTTCTCCGTAAAAAAAAAGAACGCGGAAACGGGAGACACAAGGCTTTGGGGTCTTCCGGTCTTAAGACACGGAGACCCAAACCCTTTTTAATTGTTAGCATTACAACAGCGGTGGGAGTGGCGTGACGTAGTAGGTCACGCGGGCCTCGCCTATATAACGGAGTGCACAGAGCCAGTGGGTGGGTACTGGAGACAGTCGGAGAACCTCGTGCATGTTCACAAAACTTGGCGCCACGATGGTGCATATGCGGGCCAGGATCGCGAGGAAAGTCACGAGTTGACGAGCTTGCGGAGGACTTTGTGTCCTTGGGTGACTGCGGTCACGTGGGAGCGATGCTGTGTGCGTGCTCCGAGGTGAGGAGTGGTTGAGTGCCACGATTCACGCCGATTCTCAATATGATAAGATCGCTCCTGCGATCGAAGCAAACCATCACTTATTACGCCAGTACGAACTTTGTGTCCCAGTGTGACATCCAGTAACGGAAGGTAGGCTTTATGCGCGCTTCAGGAGTAGGAGTGGCGAATGCCACAATCGAAACCGATCATCAATCGGGTTTGGATCGCTCCCGCGATCAGAGGATCTATCAGAGCTAGGGTGTACGAAGGAAATTAATTGTAGATATTTGTTGTATTTTCTTTGTACATAAATATATTTGTTATATGAAAGCTCTGTGTCTGTGTTTGCTGTGAGTATCCATGACTTCACGATATCTTACTCTGGAGCGCCCAGTTGGTGAGATTCCGAATGCCCTCCAGAACCACAGCGGCCTGATCGCGACACTCCGCTCCAGGCACGTCCTTCAGAACCTCTTTCAGCATCGGCAGGCTGGGAGCAATGGTGAAGGCTTCCCTTCCATTGGTCTTCGCCAGCAGAGCAACCACCAAAAGCCACAAAGGACGAGTATCCATTGTGGACGCTGTTGAAAAAAATATTTCATTGCCAAAATAACATTTAAAGTTCGGATTTTGAATGATGGCTTAGCATTCAATAGAAGAAAGAAGACAAATATAGAATACCGTTATCATTAACACAATGTTTTAAACTAGACATGGCGATTTAGAGCAAATTGCGCTGTAAACATTGTACGGAGATCTGTGGTCATATCGCACAAAAATGATTGTCATTTAAATCTGAAAAAAAACAACAATGTTGGCAATTCTTTTTTTGGAAGCGCCAAATCGTAAAAAACCAATTGGATAAGAAATATGGAATACGTAATCATCATTGATAGAATTGGGCAAAAATAAAGCACAAAGTCAAGCATTTCATTAAGAAACTAGTGGTGCTAAAACAGCGCGTATTTTCTCGCCATTAATAACGGTTATGTAATACTATCCCAATTATTTAATTTAATCCGATTTGAAATGGTATGTTTGGAGCCTAAAATAAGCAGAATGTATGAATGTAAACTATTTTTAAAAGTTAATAAAAATGCGATACTGATAGTGTCGGAAAATCGATATTAGATCGAAAAATATATGGATAAAACTATAATCAGATGTGCATACCCTTTATGTTTTTTTTCTGTTTGACTTGATAAACTCAAATAATAAGTATTATTGCAATTGGATAAGAATAACACGTGCCGACGTGATGCTAAGAATTCAACATAAAGTTTATTCTGAGTTATAAAGGAAAGATTCTGGAACAATGTTTATTAAGTAAATAATTCACGAATATGTCCAAATCATGGCGGTTTAACATTTATAAAATATTATTCAGTAAGTTTGCTTTTTACAATAAAGATAAAGTTTCTGATGATCTTAACGTAACGTGAAGTGCGCTACGTTACGAAAATTGCTTCTGTTCCTCTTAAAGCGTAATTAAACCATGAAAGTATTGCATCAACCTGATCGCTATTTAGCTGAAACATAAATTGATCTAAGCGTAGAAACCTTCTTTTCAGCGTCTTCAAATGAAGCATTATTTGACCAGAAAGAGGGACCACGATAGAGAAAACTGTCATTAATTTTAGGACGTTCAAACAATAAATTCCTTTTGACCGAAATAAAGTCATGTAATTCTTGTATAAAGGCCCAGAAAATTCTTCCTGAGTTGGAATGTAATATTTACAATAGTTTGATACACTTTTATTGGGTTAAATTTACGACATATTTACGTTCCTCTCTCTCTCTCTCTCTCTCTCTCTAGGGATATATATATATATAATATATATAATAAATATAAATATATATATATTATATATATATGAAACGAAGCGTTTTCTAGTAATTAGAAACACTTTAAAATGATCACTAATTATAAATTAAATAAAGCTAGTGGAAGGTTGATGAGCGCGAGTAACGCCTCCGCCCGCCACCAACCGGTCAAATCGGCGGGGGGGGGATACGCGCAGGCGAAGCGACCGGTTAGTGGTTGCGCGGAGAGCGCCCGAGTGAAGCACGGAACGGGCAGTGCTGCGTCCAAGAGATTTTTATTGTCGTTAAGTGCAATTCGCGACTGAGTTGTGCCTTGAGTGTGGAACCAGGTGACAAGATTAACAATCAGATGATTAGTGGGAAAGTAGAATTGCGCACCAGAACTGATGAAAACCATAAGACAGGAAATCGTGTGCGCCGTGGGCTAGTGTTATAATCCCCGCCCTGGTATAATATAACAGTGGGCGGCTTACGGACATCGCGCAAAGTTGAGGAGGGTCGCTGAAAAGACTAGAAACAGCCGCACGAAACAATTCATTCCACGCGACGTTGCTTTCAATACCCGTGAAACATTGTTCACACGGGCTGGGGTGCCCACCCCGGCAAATTCGTCGGCCCGTTACGTTGGGCCAGAGGAGTTCGCCGACGGAAGGCGAATTCCCGCGGACTTCGCGGGCGAACCGAAGATTGCCGAAGACACCGCCGCCGTTGCCACGACGGCCCGCTCGACGGCTCGCAGATTGAAGCATGGTGTATTTAAAACATTCAGTAGCGCTTTGACCGTGCCACTTGTTTCAAGGCTGCGCATGCGATTTGTAAATACTAGTTTGTAAAAGTGGGTTCTCTGATCATTAAAATATTTAGCATGTGCAAAAGAATTTATAACTATTATGCTTCCTTATTTGCTGCCGCCCATAATTCCTGCGAGACCCATCACGAAATGTATAATGCATAACCCGTTGCCAAATTTATTCTGTCTGCTAAGTACCGTTTCCCAGTACCGTCCACTATATAATACTATATATATATCAATTATATATATATATATAATGAAGCGCCTTCAATGCGGTACTAACACTACATATTATTTTTAGAAAGGACAGGTGTCTTGGTTCGTGATGGGGCCGCTGAAGGCTTTTGGCGAAAACATTGAAATCTCAATTATCATTTTTTTAAAGAAACAAACACTTTGTCACTAGAATCACAAATTTAGTACATCATTCCCCAGTCTAATCACTTTCCCGTTTTGGGTAGCGCGGAAACTTATACCCACAGCTTAGAATACACAATACTTAAATACCATAAACCGTTTTGTTTCTGCTCGGTCTTCCCCTGCGACTGCCGGCGATCGGCGGCGCCTTCGGCGCGACTGGCGGCCCGTCGGACGGTGACCTTCGCTTGCGTGATCCGTGCGCCTCATCTCTCCGCGACGTACACGACACCTTCATCTTCGACCCCGACCTGGTTGTGCACACGTATTTCAGATTGTGCGTATGCACTCACCCAATATCTCTGCTCCACCAATCATTTCTTGGTATCTCAGTTCTCCCTTGCTGCACAACCTACCCATTGTTCTTCGTTGTTCTTCATAAACACGTATACACGTAGCAATTTTCACTCCGTTACCAAGCCAACGCGGTCTATAGTTTTTACTTTGTCACCACAGTTTCCTGCACCTATTCCGCTTCTTCATTCTCACTATTTATTACCGGCCACTGTCACACTTAATTCACTCCCTTAATGATGTCTCATCCATTATTTAGCGTCTTTGTTCCTTTTTTCGCCGCGCGCATCGAAACCGCTCTTCTCTCTTTCGAGTTCGTTCCTCACTAACCGTCACGTCTCCGCCCGGTCTCCCGCCTCCTTGCCGCCTGACCCGCTCCCCTTGATGTGTCTGCTATTCGCCGCCGTTACCGCCGCAATTCAATATTGTAAACAACCAACACGCGCTGCGTAGGGAAACGCGCGCGGTTAGGCGCCCCGGTTCTTAGCTCAGTCCCGTCCTACTCCCTTACTCATATGATTCAGTATGGAAAAGGCACTTGTAAGCTAAAGCATGCATGGGCATTCAAAATCAAACAAGTTGGTTACTGGTAAAAAGACAAACGTTTATTCCTGGACAGGAAGGCGAAGTTACCAGGCAAGTACATTGCATAGAAAGAAAAATGGTGAATCAAAATAAAATAAAGCATTAGAACATTAAGAAGAACCTTACAACTAAAGAAGAGTGGTACAAAAATTTATTTCTATAGCTACAATTACAAATTGTCCCTGAGGACTTTCTGTTGCCTCAACGACGGCCCCACCGCTTTAACAATAGTCTCTAAAGCGGCTTATGGACCCTTGATTACGTGCCTGAAAAGCCCTCCCGGGTGACAAATGTGCCTCAGTAGCCCTTGGCGGAGCGGGAGGCAGCTGGTGCGCGGCCGAAGCATGTCCATTTCCAGCTACGCGGCCGTCCGGCCACGCCTCAGCAGCGGCGTGGGCGCGGCTTGGCGGCAGGTTGCGGCGGTACGCTGACGTCAGCAAGGGCCATCTGGAGGCTGCTTCGCGGAGTCGTAAATGTCCGGTGATATTGACCCCGATACCAGTGCGGAGCACCCCCAGAGATTGTATCTCGAAGCGTCTGCCGTTCCCTCTCGAACAAATTTCAAGGAATGCGAATTTTGTAGCCTAATAAGCAGTGGCAAAAATTCGCCTATTCCCCCCGTAAGTGCCTTGCACTTCCTCTCTAATAAATTCAAGTAAATGCCAGTCCGTAGAGCGTGCGCAGTCCACCTCTCTCTCGGCGACCGGCTCCCACCCCAGAGAATGTCTCTCTCTCCTAAGTAACTTTATACAATATGTCTTCGGAGCACGCACTCGCCCTCTACCCGACCCGACGGCTCTTACCCAGAGAAGTCTCTCTGTCCTAATGTAAACTTTGTTTCTCCCTACACGCACGAGGTTTAACTCTTCTCCCCACCCTTTCTACTCATGTGTTCATGCCTCCCTAAAAAATCGCTCCGCTATTGCTAAAGGTGATGGCGTTGTACACTAAATTGGCAATAGGCTCCTGCGCGGTATAGAATATATTCCTTCTCTGTTTTTGCGCAAGTAGGTTCATTGGCTCTGAGGGTTGCTTCCAGCTACTGAATAGTGCCTCGGATGTCCCGCAGTTACGATGACAGGCTGTTCGGAAGTATTCCAGCTGTGGGCTCTCGCTGGGCGCTTTACAGTTTGACCCCCTTTGTTCTGTTGTTGGGTGGGGTGCCATAAACCTTCGAAATGGGTCAGTACAAAATTCCTTAAGTCTGCTTTACTCAATAGAATTTATCTGAATAATTCTGTACCGCTACAATCTACATGTTTCTAAGATAACTAACCACGTTTCAATGTATTTTAAAGAAACGCACCGCGTTTCAATATATCCAGAGAGAGAGAGAGAGAGAGAGAGAGAGAGAGAGAGATTCCGGTTGCCCATAAATGTGGTGCCCATAAAATTATATTAATAATAATAATTATTATTATTATTATTATTTTTATTACGAGCGTACTCGTTGGAGAACTCCATCATGTTAATCCCCAATCTTTCCCTATCCTTTCAATTATGAAGGAAAATTGTTAACGAACGTGTTTATTTGTTAACCAATGTTTAAATGTAACTTCGTACTTACACAATATCAAACAAAAATAAAAAAACAAAGCGATTGACGTTGCAAAAAATATTTCCAAGAAAGGTTAATTCAGTATTATAGAGTTATGTTCTTCGAACAATTTCCACTTAAAAACATTCAAAGTTCCTTGACAGCGTTTTCCTTTCCTTGATAAACACAATTTAGAAAAGGTTTTTACAGTTAAGGAAGTCAAGTAAAGTTTTCTATGCGAAAATACAGGATGAGGCTAGTACAACACTAATCATTGCAATATTTAACTTTCCTGGATTTGTTATGAGGAATAAAAGGGGTTTTGGAGGGGCAGGGCGCCAGTTTCCTGGAGTACAAAAATTGACAAATTATTTGTATACTAAAAAATATTGGATTATTATCTGCGATATTACGTACTTCAAGAATGTATTGAATATCTCACGCCAGCATTGGCCGATAGTACTAGGCGATCATGCGACATCTAGCGGTACGAGCGAAAAAGACGCGAAATGCCGTGAGATTCATTATGAAGACAGGCTCTCAAGTGTCAAGAAATAAAAACCCAAATACAGCGACGAACATCTTGTGGAAGTTGTCAGGTTACTTGCGGAGGTATATCCTACCAATGAATCGTGAATTTAGGCATAGCTACAATCATCTAAAAAACATTCCAATGTATTAATAAAATGGCATCATATGAAAATAATTATTTAATCCCTTAAGTATTCCTCCCAACTGCTGTAGTCATAATAATAGCAATAACTATTTTTTAAATATTAAGATACACAAGACAATCAAATGAAACCAGCAAAAGTACAATTAATTTTTATTTCTTTGTGTGTTTGGAAATTTGCAGCAATATTCCTTGACGTGTCTTCAAGCTGATAGTATGAGGCGGTGTTAGATGTAGTTATTATTAAAAACAGCTGATTCAATATGGCAGCACAATTCGCAGATACAACAAGAAACAACACTGTGTAATTATTAGATTCTTATGGAGGGAGTGTATGAGTGGTGTAAGAAATTCAGAGAAGGTACGCTTTTGAGTAATGTTCTACGTCCGGGTCAGGCACATTCTGTTGTGTCAGAGGAGTTTATACAATCTGCTGCGAAAGTGATGACTTCATTCCTGGATAATAATGATTACATGAAAAAAAATATTGAACAATTTCCCCAAATTCTCATCTTAACAATAGAAAACCGAATAAAAGGTGAAATTGAACTAATTTGGATGAATCTCAATTCGGATTTAGGTCATGAACAGCTGCGAGAGAAGTTATTATTGCGGTCAGGAGCATCTTAGACAGAAGAATGGATATAAGAAGGGTCACACATTTAGCTTTTATAGAATTGGAGAAAGCTTTTGACAAGGTTCCTTTGATGAAAAGGACTGCGCACTGCAGTTTTTTAAAGCTAATATGGCCACTAGAGAAGACCGACTTGTTTTGAGTCGATGTAGTTGAGTACGTTGAGTTACACGTGTAGCTTTCGAGTTGTGGTTATGTAGATGTGGTCTGTTGTTGCCAATAGTGAGAGACGCCTGGTGGATAGGGGCTGTGTCACCAGGTGAGAGAATTATTATAAAAACTGAAATGTGTATGTAGCTAAGTTCAGTGTTTACATTCAGTTTTCTGAAGTGGATTTGCGAACGTAGGAAATTGAGAAGAATTCAGTGTTTTATTGTGATAATGAGTAAAAATCAGTTTTCCTTTAAAACATTGACTGTCTCATGGAGATATGTACTTTCTTTGTTGCCTAATTCACCTGCTTAGTTGAATCACTCACGCACTTCCTACAGAGAAAGTCATCAAGAAAATTGCGTTTCCAATACGGCTATCTGCTTGCTGCTATTGAAGAAAGTGCAAAAAAAACATTGCAAGATTAAATACTTTCAGTATTTTGATAAACTAAGAAGCAAATAGGAGTTTCTTATTTTGGACAATTTGGTCGATTATTAATAAGAAAGACAGTATTCTTTTTCAACATTTTGATTGTAATTATCAATTAAAATTATCAATTCAGTAGCGGTGGATAACGTATTGAAACTCAGTGTGTTTTATTTAAAAAAAGTATTAAATATTGGAGGTCGTACGATATCAGATATTGTATGTAATACAAATTAAATTAGTGATATTTGAGAAAAAGTTAGGTTAAATTTAAGTTTTAATGCAAGTAGTAGTAATAACAGTCATAAAGGTTTTGCTTTAGTTTCAGACCTCTTACTTCAAATCGTTTTTGCATATTCACAATTGGACAAACCTGTTGCTTTTATGCTGGAACAAATAAAATTCCTTACTAAGAAAATATCAGTGCAGGTAATGTTTTTTCATATTGTCTCATAAGATATATACCATTTTGCCATATTCATATAAACATTTCAAGATTTTAGATTTCATAATATTTCGTCATCCTAGTGCAATTCGAAGTTTGTGTTCTTCATTTTGTTTAGAACCTCAAATTGAACAAAGTGAAATGATTTTTTAAAAGTATACAAGAAAGAAATACATAAATTAAGTGAGAGTGATAAATTGGTGACTCTCATAATGGATCAGATACACTTAAAGCTCTAATGAATTTTAAAGCAGATAATATTATGAGTACTAAATGTTTTATTGACCAATTACTTCGATACAGTGCTCCTATATTCATATCAACCATAATTTTAGATCTGAGAGAAACAGTACATATAGTTCCTGTAAATAAAATGCGTGCACAGGGTTTGCAAAATATTTTGAGGAAAATATGTTGGGATTAGAATCGGTACGATATGATGTATAGTGCTGTGCGTATGCTGTCACCGAAAAAGCAACTTAAATGTCTGTACCATCTTCCAGATGAAGAAACTAGATCTTCTTTCTTCTTATTTGATAGTGTAATTTATTTTATGTTTTTGGCTGGTAACCACAATTTTACTTCGCATTTCTGTTTGTGCGGCTATCTTGAATGACTACTCAGGCCTTGTATGTCTAGGTGATGTTTGCTGAGTGTAGGTGTTTTTACTTTCCCGTATACTATATACGTACAGTGAGTACGCAAACGTATTAAAACACCTTGAAAATCCCAAAATTTGTATACATTTTTCATAGAAAAAGAAATATAAATGACACATTTTCAGTGAAATTAAATACATTATAAATAATAAAGTTGTTGCAATAAAATACTCTTAAAATAAAGTGCAGGAAATTGAGAAAACAGATCTCTAATCAAATATCTCATAGAAAAAGGAAGCCAAATGTATTGGAACACACGAATTCACAAAACCTGAAACGGCTTTGCTGGAAGTCATTGCGGCCACAGCCGCCTGCGGATCTTTTAGAGAATGAGTACGCAGATCTTTGAGAATTCGGAAAGATTATGTACAATGATCACACACAACAGTGCTTAATGTAACTAATAGGTACTCTGTTCTGGAAACAGTGGCGAATAAACCCACGAAGAGAAAACCATAGTTTCTGAATGAACGTGTCACAAGAAAATGTTTGGCGACATTAAACTACATCAAAAGTCTTCAAATGACTATTCCAAGACTTCCTTCTGGAATAGTCATTTCTCCAAATACAGTTCGCAAAATACTAAGAAACAGTGGGTACTATAGATGTGTGAAATTAACAGGAAAAAAGCACTTAAAATTTACTACAAAGTATTGAAATAGTTCTCAATAAATGTAGAACTAATTTGGTTTAACTGATGAAAGTATAGTTAATATTTTGGCGAAAATGAGATGTACTATGGCGAGAAGGAAGACAAACTCCCAATTTCACGATGAGAACCTCCAACCCGCAGTGAGATACAGGAACGGATTTGTACCTGGCTGGGAGTATATGAGTGCTTCTGGTGTGAGGAATCTTCACTTTATAAATGGTACAATGGACATTTCAATGTACATCAATATTGTGCAAAGTAAACTACACAAAAGTACTGAAAAAATGAGCCTCAAAGACAATTACATTTTTCAACAGGACAATAATATAAAGCACAGGGCTTGAAACACAAGAATTTGGATCCTTTCTACTACACCACGATATCTGGTACGCGCGTACTTTAAGAGGAATGTGACAGTATCTTGTCACCAATGACGGCAAATCTGTAGAATTAATACCAAGACTAGTCTAGGAGCTATTATAAATGCCAAATAACATCTCACCATATATTAATTTGTTTAAAGTTATATTTTTATTCAATTTTTAACCACCTATAATTTGGCTGAACGAAAACTTCTGGCTACCTTTTTTCGCGACCTAAAGTTCGTATTAAATTTTTCAGTAAATTATGTTTTTAACAATTATAAAATGTACACTGTTGATAACAATTATAATATATACACTGTTTTCAGTGCGACCGAAAATTTATTATTTGTTTGATTTTACACCTGATGTTTTTCCATTTTCTGAGATTTCCGACACTTTCTGAGCTAATTATATGTACTGTACTCATTCGCCACTCACTTTATATACGGAGAAATATACATAGTCTAGGGAGAATTATGTAATGCTTCGAAAAATCGATTTCGAGATTTCAACGGAAATACACGCTTTGGGGTCCCCTGATACCGAAAAATTATTTTTTTTTAAACGTCCGTCCATTCATCTAACCGTATGTCCGTCTGTCTGGCGTATGTAAACAACACTAGTGCCTAAACGATGCATTGAATATTTCCAAATTGAAAAACCTCCTATTTGGCTTGAGTCAAAGCTCTGCGATTTTTAACAATCATGAACTGTCTCTGGAATAATTTAAAATTTTCTAAAAAAATGGCTCAATTTTTTTACGTTTCTTCTAAGGATATAGTAAAATTCATATTCTACTAAAGATTCATTTCAATTCACTTCTAAAGATGACCTAGGTCCAATTTTCAAGATTAAATCTGAATTTTCAAACAATTCAAAACTTTGAATTTTTTAGTGTCTTCCTACAACTACAAAATTAAAGATAGAGATTTTTTCTTGTCATTTTCGTACAATAATCAGTGCAATTCGTGCATTTTAAAAAATTACAGAAACAAGATTTTCTCGAAATCGGCCCCAAATTTTTCGTTTCAACTTTTGGTAGGGGTTGTGCTAAATGCGCTCTATAAGATGACATAAACTTCATGTTGCTCTATTCTTTAGTTATTGCTTTTTCACAAATTACAAAAATTATATTTTTGACCTTTTTATCACGTCTTTAATACTTATATTCTCGGCAATTTGTTAATATTGCCGAGAATATACGTATTATTAACATTATTATATTTATGAGTACGTGTGCTTTAAATAATGTCATTTAAAACTTCTAAAAAGATTAACCGTCTTCTGTCAAAGGTAGCTGACAATTTTGCATTTTCAGAAACGATATTTTCTAAAAAATGGCTTCAAATTTATTTCATCAAACTTGTCAGAGAGATAATGCTAATTTCACTCTTTAATATTATTTAAAGTTCATTACGGCGTATTCTTTTGTTTTTTCAAAAATTACGGAAATATATTTTTTTATGAAATTTCTTTCACGCCTTTAATATGCATATTTACAGCAATTTGTATACAATATTGAATTTGTGAGTTAAAGTGCTTCAAAAGACTCCAAATGAAGTTTTTCAAAAACTCAAAAATGGTTCGTTAAAAAGTGCTTCAAATTTTTAATTTACACTAGCACTTAAGCGACATTTTCTTAAAAACGTCTTCAAATTTGTTCATAATCGTAAACTGCCGTTGATGACGAGGTTGTACTGTTTTAGAATATATTTATAATAATATTTCTGTTATACTATTAGGAAACCAAAAATTAAGAAAACTTCACAAAAATGTACTGTGGGCGGCGATATATTAGAGCACGCAAGATCATGTGACAAGTTCGAACAGCTGGCAGAGTCAGGTGTCATTCAAGAGCATCTCTTGTTTACCTTCCCGTATACATACGTATATACAGAGTAATATACGTAGTTTAGGGAAAGTTATGTATAGCTACAGGAAATCTATTTTGAAATTTCAACGGTAATACAAGTTTTGGGCTCCCCTGATATCGAAAAGGTATTGTTGTTTCTAAACCTGTCCGTCTGGTGTATTTGAGGATCTGTCTGTCTGGTGTACGTACATTAGCGTCTAAACTATACATGCGATGTTTTCCAAACTGAACTTCTATGTGGCCTGAATCAAAGCTCTACGATTTTGAAAAACTGTCATGGATTTTTAGGATTACTTTACATAAACCCCCTGAGACATCAAAATTTTCTCAAAACTGTCTCCAGTTTGTTTCTTTAAATTTCTTGTAAGAATAGAGTAAAATACACACGGTTTACTGAGAATTTTTGAAAATTTCAAAAGTTTGAATTATTTCTCGCGTCCTTCTGCAGTTACACAATCAAATATAGAGACTTTTCCTTGCAATGAACATTTTTGTTTATAATCAGTTCTCTCAACTAGGTCATGTTAGTTTTTTGAAAAGTTTAGTAGTTTTTTACGCAGTAAGTGCAATTTTAAAAATTACAAAAATACGATTTTCTCAAAAATGGATCCAAATTTTTTTTGACTTTTGCTAGGAATAGTACTAAATGCATTCTACAGGATAACATAAACGCCATATTACTCTTATCAATTGTTTTTTTTAAATACAAAACATTGACTTGCCCCTCCAGTCGGTAATTTATATATTAGTGTAAATTTGTTTACATTATTATATTAATGAGTACATGTGCTTTAAATAATTAAATACATTTTATCGAAAACTCAAGCATTTTCTGTGATAAATGACTCAAAATTGCGCATTTTCAGAAACGCTTAACCATTTTCAGTTCAATGGGCCAATTGGACCCATTACAACTTTTTCGTATTTCCTCGGTAGCAGCGATAGGCTTGATTGTTGGGACACGCGGCATTCTATAGCGTTGCAAACAACTAAGTGCCTGCAGCTGTGCTTCATATGAAAATAATAATAATAATGAGTATCAATAAATAATTATGTGATCATAATCATAATAATTGTGTGAGCTGAACAGGCGGCCCTGATCGGGATAACCCCGAATATACTACAGCGAATAGCAGCACCCATCCATCTCCACTTATAGCTGCACTGCCGCAAGTGCTTCCCAGAGAAGCAATCTATTGCTTCCAGAGACCACTGCCACAGACAGGCAACGCAGAAGGATGAAGTGGACTATAGAAATAAATACCTCATCATGCGTGAGATACTACATCCATTACCAACATGGAGACTGACACTACGGCCGTACGACAAAATTACATCAAAGATTTCTTCACGTTTCCCTGATTCTGAAGTTAGTGAAGCATTCGAATTGCGGACCAAGCGTCGAGCAATTGTTCAGAAAAATCTCCTCTCTGCACCAGTTGGAAGCAATCAGAAGAAGTGAGAAACATGCTAAACTCCTCAGAAACCTAGTAATCTGAGGGCAGTGGAGATATCAGCTGTGCAAACTCAAGATGACAATGGACAAGCATGTCAGAAACTATGGATGGATAAGAGTAGAGAAGAGGTGGAATTCGCAATAATTTGCAGTCGCACTTGCGAATTGAAGGAACTGACCCACTGAACCGCTATCTCATTTCCCGACAAAAGTGCTCGAAGAAATTAGCAAGAGCAATCAGCGTCTTGAATGAGAAAGTACTGCCACAATCTACAACAAAGACATCTTTCGAGCAACATTATTGTGCTGCGGTTGTGGCTTCAAATGTAAGTTCCAAGCTTTCAGCCGCGTAGCAACTTCCCACAATGATCGAAGTGAAAAAGAATGCCACCTTGGGAAAGAACGGCTGGTGAAATCGTATAGAAGCACTAGAGAGAGATATTAGGAGCTCACACAATTTAAAAAATGGAAAATATCTCAGAAAAACTGAGAAGAAAGGTGAATAACATCCTCATTAATACAAAAATTCATACGAAGCACGAGCCCTTGAATTCAACAATAACGAACATCTTGACACCCTACGACAAAAGCTTTGGTTAAAAAAACGCCTTCGACCTACAGTAATTGCACTACGAGGAGCAACAGAATTTCATTTTAACAGAAAAACAGAAAGCATTCTACAGGAATATGTCAAATGGCAAAGGGCTTGTAATGATATGGAAGAGTCAAAGCTTCCCTCAAAGGCACAAATAGAGGACGTTTGGAAGCCTATCTGGCATCTGCTGTGTCTCACAACCCAGATATGACGTGGATGAAATGGGAATATGGCAGACCGAGATATCCCTCTAATGTGTGAACCAATCATCACCATGAAATTGTCCAAAAGCAGCTTGAGCAAAGCACGTAACTGGAAGGCACGCAGGCAGTGATGACTCCACAATTATTGGCTCAAAAAATTTACCAGCACTCCATCATATACATAAATAAATTCAATATTTCTCACAATCCAGAAAATCTACCTACCTTACTGAAGGTAGAACATTTTTGTTACTCAAAGGAGGGTGACACTAAAGACCCCTCGAAGTACAGCCTATAACTGCTTCAAACTTTCTACAAAGTCATAACATCTTGTGTTTCGCAAATGATGATGAACACAGTGAGGAACAGAGCATCTTAACAAATGAACAGAGAAAGGATGTAGACCTGGATCTAGGGATGCAAGGAGCAACTCATTATAAGACTGTAATTATGGGGCAGTGCTTGAAAAACAAAGAGAACTTGTACGCATGCTACATAGATTACGCTAAAGCATTCCGACACCGTGCCCATTCTTGGCTCCTTCCAATGTTTGATGTATACAAGGTCCACTCGTTTATCCAAAACTTCCTGAAAACTGCGATGAGCGATGGAATACAAAACTGTATCTCTCTAATGGAAAACCAATCCGTCCACAAGATACTCATACACATCCGCCGAGGGATTCCCAGGGTGATCTTTAACCTTTATTGTTCTGTTAGCTTGAATCCCTCTCTACCTACTAATCATTAATTATAGAGGATCGCTCTAAAAAGGGGAACTCAACTCTCTTCGTGTCTCAATCTCCTTTACATGATGACCTGAAGCTCTATGCAGACACTGAGAGTCATATGCGGCAATAATAAACGTGACGGAGAAGTTACTGACGACATTAAATGAAATTCGGTTGGGATAGTGCGGAGAGTGAAATATATCGGGTCATATGCAAGTTATAAATTTGGAAACTGATAATGAACCAAAATTACCTTCATGGAACCCATAAAATTACAAATACTTGGGTTCCAACAGTCACTCCGAATCAAATACACTGTTACTAAGATTACTAACAAATGAAGTGTGTAAACGATTGCATGGCTCTTAAAAACTCAACTCTCTGCTAGAAACCTTGTGCAGCCACAATTCATTTGTATTCCAGTGCTGACATACTCCTTTGGCGTTATAATGGAGAATACCGACCTCGACAACCTCCAGAGAACAATTCGAACGGTATGACACACCGAAAACATATCCCATTCAAGTACTGAGCGTTTTACCTTCCAGGTGCAAGGAGGGCGAGGTATTGTAGATCTCATAAATCTAACAGCTCTCAAATTGCTTCACTCAAAAGATACTTCTTGGAACATTGTGGAGAGTTCAGCAAGCGTGAGCGCAGTTGATAACTATAGTCTTGAACTTGAAAAAGCTTGATCCGCCTGTTCAACCAATCATTGAAACGGAAGAGAGAATAACCTTATGGAAAGCAAAGGCACTGCATTGGAAGGTACCTCACGAGCTGAGTAAACCAGAAGTCGACATCTCTGCGTCGCACGCATGGCTCCAGCACGGGGATCTCTTTCGGAGACAGAAGCCTTCATTAGCATCCGACCAGTGGTACACATTGAACTACAGAAAACACATTGAAATTCTACCATTCATTCGATCGTGTAGAAGATGTGAGGCTGCAGCGAAACTATCCAACGTGACAAGTGGATTGTAGCAGCCCACGCACAGGTGGAATACAAAAAGAGGCATGATAAAAGTGGTGAAGCAGGTAAACCAATTATTGGCGTTGAGAACGAGCTTACTCCACTTCCGTGCCCGTATTATAAATATGTGTCTCAGAATGTGTTTAAAGTAGTGACACACACTCACTGGGTCGTTCCATATCACTATGACAGACATGTCGGGGCAATTGACCCGATATAACGTACATTGATAGAAACCAACAGCAGGTTTCTTATCGATATATCAATACCCAATACCCACAACATATCGGGAAAATATCAAGAGAAGATCCAGAAGTATACCAATCTGCCTATGAAGTCGCAACTCAGTGGACTTCAGTAACGTGACGACTGTGCCTATAATAATATCAAGCTAGGAATGATCCCGAAAATGACACTTCGGCACTGGAGTGTCTTCACTTGGATATCCAGAATGTATATAATATGCAAAAGACAGTAATTTTGAATATCATGCGTATTGTCAGAACCATCGAACTTCAGTAAAGCAACCATACATCTGGTCATCATACTGTGTGTGGTTGACATACCGACCAGTAGATACTGTGAATAATGTAAGACAATAATAATAATAATTATTATTATTATTATTATTATTATTTTTAGGTAAGATATTGTTTATTGCAGTCTTACAAAAATATATTATAAATGAACATGAAATAAAGATAATAATATGAATTTAGCATTTATGTAATGTTCAAATGTATTAGGCTACGATGTTATTAGTTTGGGGTTCCATATGGACCCAATGGAAAGTAAGAGTAATGATATAACAAAATGAAGTTATGTGCGGGAAATTACAACTCGAAAATTAATTATATTACGTGTGTTTCAGATGTACATATTATCAAGTATAGATATTTTTCAACATGTATTGAGCAGTAATGTCTCCGATTGTGAGGATTATGAATTTTCAGTTGATGAAGATGTTTTAAAATAATAATAATAATAATATAATAAATTAATGATACTACAATAATAAAAAGTTATATATATAATAAGTTAAGTCAACATAGAAAGAACTGTTTTGTGCAAAATCACCAAATATGAATACCATCTAATTTTTTCATTTTCAATTTGACTATTTGTATTCAACATTGTTATTTGTTTAGTAAATAAACATCACAATACATTTTAAATCATTCTTTTCTCGTTTCTTGAAAAAATATATTTCCTATGTATGAACATCTATTTTCTGGGTTCATATGGACTCACTAAAAATGTCAACTATGTGACTAAAATAACTTGATAAACTCGTTTTTGTGTGTTGTTGAGGTCATTTGGAAGTGATAAATGTGAAAATTAATTTTTTTTTGTTAATTACCTATATTTTGGACCTGTCAAATGCTATTTACTCAAAAACAGCTCCAATTTTTTTTCTTCAAACTTTTGGAATGAATTGTGCTAATTGCACTTTTTAATATGTCGTAAAGTTCTTTTCGTTTTTTGTTTTATTTCAAAATTTACACAAATGTGATTTGTTGAAAGATCTGTCACGCTGTTATTATGCTCATTTCCAGCAATTTGTGAACACCATTGCATTTGTGAGTTAAACTTCGGATGTCTTTTAATGAAGGTTTTCGAATACTCAAAACGTTTCTGTGAAACAGCATCAAATTTCGATTTTACAGTAATGCTTAACTTCTTCTTAAAAACGGCTAGAATTTTTCAAACGAAATTGATATTTACAACGAGGTTTTACGGTTCCTTAATATTCTTAAAATAGTATTTCGATTCTACTATTAGGAAACCGATAAATTAAGAAAATGTTTTTAAAATTTTCTTTGGGCGGCAGTAGATGACAGCTGGGATGAGTATGTGGCAAGTTCGTATAGCTCGGCGGGACAGAGGGAAAAAGAAAAGTAATACGGGAAAGCCAATGCTATTCTGTAGCACTAGTTTGAACATGATAATGCCAGTCCGCAATCAGTTCGTGAAACTATGAAAACAATCGACAACCTTCAAGTGCCTTTCAGATCTGCCATACTCGTCAAATTTGCCACCGTCAGATTACCACATCTTTGGTCTATTAACAAGCAACTTGGAGAATTTAAGTTTCACGCAGACCGCCAATTGGTGGTGCACAAGTGATAACTAAACATTTTCGTACGCGGTAGCAAAGCTCTTACTACCAGATGGTATAATTGCATTTAATGTGGAAGGGACTATGTAGAAAAGTAATGTACTGTATGCTGTATGCAATAAAATAACGGCAAATAATTATTTACGGTTTTCATTTGATTCTCCTTCGTATAACACACTATTACAAAAGTATAAGTTTTTACATAAATTATTTATTACAATGTTTACAAAAAAACAACCAAACAAGCATTTCATAGGAGAACTACCTCAAAACACACTTCAAACACTATTATTTGCATGCAATTTCAAAATCCTCGCTTGGAATGTTGGATTTTTCTCATGAAGGTGGTTAGAGCATGATAAGTGTTATGTTTAACATGCCTTTTTTATTGTATTAATCGACAAATGAGAGGTTCTTCTATGTTCTGGTAGAGTTTGAATTGATATCACCGTTTTTACGTAACGAGGCCGTAAATTTTGCTGTTTTAATATGGGCTCTTACGGTGACCTGAGAGATCTGACCTGAAATTTAAAATTGTGAGTAAATAAACTGTTGAGCATGCTTTTAAAAACTTTTCTTTTGGTAGCTAGCATCTCAAAAAATCAATATACGCAATTTGAAGGAAATCTACCGTTTCATATGGGAGAATTACGCAAAATTATAAGTCTAAATCAGTCCAAAGGGAGACGTTCGCACGCTTTCTAGAGGGTCGGAACAATGACGTGCACCACCGCGCGCTCAACGCGCTTCATTCAAGTCGAATGACAAGACCTTGCAAGAGTTCGTACATTCCTCTGGATCGTCTGGGAGCAATTAAAAAAGTCATCACTATTGGAGATCATTGCGTTTGATAGTAACCAGATATTCAGAAAACTGGAATTTTATGGAAATAATGATTAGTGCGATCTGAATGAAAATCTTAGATTTATTAAAGTTCGTTTTGAGCTAATACTCGGTGGCAAACATGATAACAATTAAAATTAGAATTACTAAACATTTTCAAGCATTTACAATGGGTATACTGTTAGAATTAGGGGTCGATATAATAGTCCCATTTATTTTAGCTAACTTAAATTCACTTCTAGTTTACATAACACTTCACTACACTAACAAACTACACTATAACACTGCACTGCACTCCCTTCCTCTACATTCCTACACTCTCTCCCACTACACTACACTTCACATCACTTCACTGTATTAGGGCATGACGATAATAATTATGACAATAATAATAATAATAATAATAATAAAATAATAATAATAATAAATAATAATAATAAAAAAAGTAATAATAGTAATAATAATAATAATAATAATAATAATAAATATATATAATAATAATAATAATAAAGATAAATGCCTCAGTCAGTATTATTCGAGATGATCTAGATGGAATGAAGTATATTTTAAAATTTGGCTACATTAGAAGGAAGAGCCTCTAGTGCTTCTGCAGGTAGTTTATTCCAATCTTAATTCAATTAATATTCCCAATGACTCACTTTGATTGAACTCCCTTAGAAAATTAGTGATCTTGAGGGTTTGTAACTTTTTAAACATTCAGTACAGTATTATTATTTTGTATTGTGCCGTACGTCAGTTTCTTGCTCCTAAACAATAATTATTTATTCAATTATTCGAAAATTATTCATATTCTCTTTTTTATTATGGAGATACACTGTGATTTGTCATTGTCTTTTGCGCCACAGATGCTTACACAGAACTAAAAGCAACAATCTTTAGCATAGATCAGCGCCTCAATCGATTTTGCTATTGAATGGACGTTCAATTCAGAAAGAAATAGACTTTGTAGTGGTTTCAAATGTGTTGCAATGATAAAATACTGTTTTGCTGGCATTAATAAAATGCTGTTTGGCTGAGGTTAGCTAAAAACATTTTATGAAATGTAATGGTAACCATTCAATGAATGCAGAGCTGGATTTCCTCCTAGCAAAATTAGGATTGGGACTTCCGTCCTCGTGCCCGGTTTTTAAAATAAATATTAAAAACTTCATAAAAAGTTTTTATTTGAATAAGCATTAATCAAATAGTGTGCTGTTACAACGTTTGATTTAAAAAATAAATTAATGGGAATAATAAGAAGCCAAACATGTATTTGTAAATGATAAATTTAAAAAGCAATTTCTACTTTGAAAGCAATTTGTTAATTTACATCTGTATTGGAACAATGATTTATTCTATCATAAATAGTGTTTTTTATATTTCTTCATTAGTTTCAAAGATTTTTCTGAAATTGTACCCAGTATAGTTTTGTGCTTGAGTATTTAAATCCGCCTGAACAAATTTAATAATTACATTTTTAATTAATAATTACATTTAATTGAAATTGTAAGAAGAATGATATATTCAGCCTTTCGTAGTTTTAGTATTTTCCTAGAAACTCCTTTTTTCTTCAACACTATATTTTATGTAATTGTTTGCATTTTCTGAACAACAGCAATAATAATGCATTTTGAATGGCTCTCATATCTTATTTTCACAACATTTAAACCTTTTTTTCATTTTGAGTGCAACATCAAGACAAACGATTACAAAAGACAGAAATCTCTTTTAAAGATTTTATCTTCAACAATGTTATAATTTTTTTATTGAAAGTCTCAGAAATATCAGAATAATACAGCTCTCAGAATTATCTGATGCAGTATTTTCATTTTATCCGGTATAACTTGATATGTACTTTACTCAATAATTTGCATCTAAATCAATATCATAACATGATATAAAATTATACTGAAAACCAGCAAATAGTTTCTATGAATTATTTAACCGCACCGCTGGAAATAATACGGCACATTGCAATTGCAAAAATAGATCTAAAATTTCTAATTAAAACTATTAAAACTTTAAAAATGGATCATGAAGTTTAATTAACTAAGGAAAACTAAAGTAGGGTAATAACAGAAAAAATTTGTGATAAGAAGGATAATAAGGAGCAGTAGAAGTCAATGATTACGATTTCTGTCAAGTTAAATATAAAGCTTTATACAATGTTGGAGAGAACTTTTGATCTTGTTATTAAGCGATCGATCTCGTTATTAAGGTTTGCCCTGTCATTGGTTGAGGTAATTCAAGAAATACAAAATTAGAGAGAAACATACATTGAAAACATATTTGAAAAATTTTTATTACCTCACTGTTCTCGTGATATTGGGGGAATTATTTCTTTATCTTGCAAATTCCGCTTTAAAAATAAACCTTCCGTCAATTTGCTCAGATTGTGATATTTACCGCGTGTTGACCAGGCAACGAACAGTATTCAATGTAATTCACAACAACGAAACTTAAAAGAATCATGAGCCCTGAGCAGTCATGCCAATCTCAAGGATATTGCGGCGTTGCCCAATTTATTAAAGACTTATTGCCTCACTCAAACATTGAAATTTTTGCCATTATTAGCAATTACTGCACAAAAATTTATAGCTATGTGTCTATAATGTTACGTTTTATGATTTTGCTCTTACTAATTGTATAATAGTGATTTTTTATGTTCAATCGTGTGCTTCAGTTTTTCATTACGTGGTCACGAGATCTGCTGGTACTAGTTAAGAAACTAGACAACTGTAACCACCGCCTCCCCGATTACCTGCTTCCTTCGGCGATCCAGCTTTGCCCGGCTGCTTCGTCGGCAGACTCCCTAGAGGGAGGCATGCATGCTTGGCTAACTACTTGAGACAGAGACTCCAGCATTGTCATAAATTACTTTAATCACTTAGTATAGTGTGTGGGTGAAGCCCAGTGACATGAATAAACTTAAAACTAACTTAAATCTAATCTTAACTTATTAACGGCCGGTATGGCTAGAGTTCATTTCAGCTCCGGTGTCTTTGCCCTCCCGGGCGGTCGTGATCCTGCTCACAGGTGTAGCGCTCGGGCGTTCCAACGCTCAGCGGGTCTGGCGGCGGGCGTCGACGGTCAGCTTACGCCAGGTCCCTATGTGACGGCCTCTTGGCAGTCACGGCGGCGGCCCCGGATTAGGTCAGCGGCGGCGTCGGCCGGCAGCTTCTCTGCGGCGCTTGGTGCGGTCGGCGGCGGGAACGCGTCCGGGCGATGACGGGTCGCTTTGTGATATAGTTTGTCACGTCCCCGGTTCGCACTCACATGGCACTCTCGGTCAGGCACTCACTAGTAGTGTCCCGTCCCATCGCCCGGCTGTCGTCTCACGAGTCGGGCTGCGATTTGGCGAGGCGGCGTGGCATTCGGGCGGCCAGGCACCAATTAAGTGGCCTCGCTACTGCCTCAGAAACAAGTCTCTTCCTAGCTACCTCCGATGCAAGTGAAGTCCTCGCGACCTCCGATACAAGTGTCCTCCTCGCTACCTCCGATTCAAGTGATCGCTCTGAACCGCTGCGGTCCCACAGGAAGGCTCGCGTACCACGTGATTCCTCCCCCGCATTGTCTATTTTTATTGGATGACGCGCCACCTGTAAGCCTTCCGCTTATTACGGCGCCAGCGGCAAAGTCGCCCCCAGCAACCTTCCCCGCATTGTCTACGTCACCGAAATTCCCGGAAATAGGCGCGGGTAATTCCGTTGCTCGGCGAAGGGGTTATGGGCGGAGTATTTCCTCACACGTCATAAGGGGTGCGCCCGGCTCGGGTCTGTGCTGAACAAAAGAGGCGCCTTTCACGCCTTTCCCTAGGCTCGCTAAGCGGCTCAACCTGGTTGAGCAGGAAGCGGCGTTTCCGGCTGCTCTTTACGGCGGCGCGGTTCTTAATTAAATAAAATAAATCTATGGCGCGTGTCGTCCGCGATGTGCGACCGTCCCATTACACAACGTAGCTCTTTACGTGTTATTAAAATATTTTTATTTTACATCTATTGCACTAAATTAATTTCTATGGACCCTCTGTCTACTAGAAAATATCTCGCTTTAACCACCTTAAGCGAATGATACAGCAATCTAACGGTGGAGAAATACTATAGAGACAACACAGGACACTTCGCGATATATCGAGAAACACTGATGCCAGCTCCATCTCGTGGCAGAACCTGATGAAAACTCATACAGCCTAAGCTCAGTGTTCTGTTGGTGTTTGTTTTTTGCTCGATTTCTTTTAATTTGATTGTCTTTCTGGTAAATTTCTGGAAAACGTTTTTAATTATGAAATTCAAAAGAACTCGCGTTCGTTCTCCGCGTAAAAATAGTTCATCCAATGTAGATGAAAAGCATAAATTAAGAAACTCGCATTTTTTGACTAAGCAGTACGTGAATGCTACTCTTTTCTACCCAAATGAATTAGCTATTAGTTTGTTTTCTAAGACTAAGTATGTTTTCGATGGAGACATTTTAAATTGTTTACGTCACAGGTAACTTGAGGTCAAAAACCAATTAATGCAAATCATTAATATTCAATTGGAAAATATTCTATGTGAGGAGTTTACTAATTGTATGATGCAGTGCTTTTTAAATAAAGCAAATGAAAAAAATACAATCACTTTTGTACGTTATTATTTTCCATTATTTGAGCCATTCAATATAATTAAGTCACAGAAAAAGTACTTAAAATGAGTCTTATATCGTTAGATCAATTTAAAAATATGTATTTCTTCCGTAAGAATCATATTCATCCCCTTTGATTCATGCCTTTATTTGGCGCTGACGTACCAGGTTCTGTCACTACGAGCGCAAGTGGGAACTTGTTTTCATCGGTTGCGTGGGAGAACGAGGAAGGGTCCTGTTTTAGTATTGTCTCTATAGTATTTGCGGCAGAAGTGATTGATTACAAATACTATAGATTATCTCTATAGTATTTGTATGAAGAATCTGGTAACCCTGCTGAGAGGTTGTGTAATGCGTAACGCTGTATTTTTTCCTTTGTGTAATTTTTTTTAAACAGAACAAAGTCACGTCTTGTGGAGTGCATTGTCAAAGGTCTCCAGGAAAGCGTAACTCTTCACTACAAATATAAGAGAAAGGTAATTAGATTTATAATTGATGTATTTGAAATAATTATGGAACATTTATTTATGAGAAGATGTCTATTGTGTAAAATACGTTGCAAATGGAATGGAAGGATGTGTGCAGGTATAATTAAACTACAAGTTTACAAAGAGTACAAAATTATACTTGTATGTTCTATTTCTGTCAGTTTAATTTTTTGGTAGTCTAGAGTACATACTCAATGCGTGGTGCAAGTACGTGCGTGGCAATGAGGTACGTCTCTGTACATTTCATCGCGCGAGGGCTAATGTCGTCGAGGTAACGGTGAGCTGGACGTTCAAGAGCAGACATGAGAAAGGCTGTGTCATCTGTAAATTGAACACAAGATTTCTCCTCCAGCTGTTGATTTCTCACATAAGAACGTTTCAATATCAAAATTAATTTAGTGGTAATTCTCGCCAAGAATCTTAATGTCATAAGAGGTTTAACAAGATACATTACTTAACGAATTGAACTTGGAAGTAAGAATCAATTTTTCTTTCAAAAAACTAGATTAAATAATTGGTTCTGGAGCAAACCAAATCATTTAATTTACAATTGTGATTAGGCAAAGGTGTGAGGTTAGAGAATCAACCTCTCCTTAAACTCAAAAAAATATTGTCCAATTTAGAATTTTCGAAAGTGGCAAGGAATGTAACATTTCTTACCCTGAACTATTGTGTGTAAACTAGTAATTTCATAGTGTATAAAGTAAATAAATGAATGTGACGGTAAGTGACCTGATTTTAATCATATTTTTTTCAGTATAATTTTTTATCATATATCTTTGCTTCTTTCAATGTCATTGTGAGCAGGGGGTGTTAATAGGTGGTAAAACGTCCTTCTTGTATCAGACAACTGATGATGATGGCTAAGCCATCGAAAGCTGCTATTGAATTAAAAAACATTGTTGGCAATGACAACATCTTTAATTATTTTAAAAATGCCAAAGATATCTTACCACAACACCTAATACTTAAATCTAATACTTATATTGTTTCTTATTATTTAGTAATTTATATAATACAAACATTATTATATAATATAGGTGTATGAATTGGTTGATGGCAATTGGAGACCCAACATTGGCTGTTTGCCCATTGCAAACGTTGATACACAGAAGGTATGTGTGCATGGAACATTTCATGCCTAGAATGTTGACTGCAACAGGGAGAGCAGGGTGGAATGCAGTACCTATCATATTCAATGATGTGCGTCCTGAATTGCAAGAAGAAACCACGTAAAATAAGCCAATAATTCAATTCAATTCAAGAAGCACTCAGAACATTTTTAGAAGGCATACCATCAGACAAGCGTAAGTTAAGTTTTTAGCCTCTATTAAAAGAAATAAGACATTTTTCCAATTACAATTTGTATGCAGATCAAACGTCTTTTGATTTGCAGGGCCAGCTCTACCTTCTCTGGATGTCACGGTCAACATGTCATCCAATGTCCTTGCATTTCCTGGTGAGTACAAAACCATTTTTTTCACATTGTTAGTGAATGCACGATTCCCTTTTTAAGTCAATAACACCTCCTCGTTTGGTGTTACAGATTCTTCTCCTCCAGCTGGAGAGGAGAGAACAGAACCTGTGGGAGGGGTCATTGCAGCTCACCTCTTCCAATGTGCTATGTATCTAAGAAAATGTGTGCTAGCTCTATGTTGCATATATGAGGAAAAAAACACTGATGACATGAAATATAATACCGTCAATTTTGGTAATCTCTTTGTATTGCAGTGCAATAAATTTCGATTTGAAGAGACACTATAATAGTAGTAGTAGTTTCATGAGTGATTTACATTACTCCGATGTCATCCCGAAAAACAATATTTTAATAATTTATATAAGTCATATTTCAATGGAGAAGAGAATATGTGAGTTAAGTAATGGATGTAACTGATATAAACAGACAGCCATAAATACCGAATTTTGAAGAGTCCAGGTAGTTTACTTTCATTAAACGCTTTTCATGATAACAATATTTCTAACACAGAATTATGCATGTATATAACACAAACATGTATTCTTATGTATGAGATAATATCTCTTCTTCTAACACATTCTGTGATGGATTTTTTCTTGTGCATTATCAGTAACTGAATATACGTCCAAACTGCAGGACTGCAATATTTCATTAATTAAAAGAATAGAAGAAATTTGTCATAGCAATTTAAATAAATCAGATACATACTTGAATCAGCTTGGTGAGCTTCACTTTCCTACACAAGATATGTACAAAATTGTAGATGGATTTTGTGTTTTATATAATAAAAAGATCATTTTGCAGGATAACTGTCTCATGTTATGGCTGTTAATTTTTAATTCTTACTATTTTTCTTACATGTTTGCCTTGTGTACTATATACATAGCTCATTGGAAAAGAGTTTGGGATTGTTACTAGGAAATTTATATTACTTTATAAACATTTTCACAAATGCAACATGACTATTTTTAGATTTGTTTTAGGAATCGTATAATTTTAAGTATGTTTTTGTATTTTTATATTTTGCTATATAACACGTATCTACATCAATATAAACTAGTACTAATAATTTTTGCATTTTCTGTTGCAGCATTTTAACCCTAAACTGATTGTTGTATATAAAGGACTGAGCCAGCTAGGCGAACGAATCACTGAAGAATTTCTTTTATATTATTATATTATTAATTTTAATTATTATTATTGATATTTAAATTAAATTTCTTACACTACATGTATAAATGATAGAATAAGATTACCTTTACCACAAATGAATTACTTTGTAGTAGGATGAATAAAGAAGAGAAGAAGTGGTGTAGATTAATAGTGTTAAGATTTAAAGAATTTATCGTTTATAGTAATAGTATATAGGTCAATATTTTTAGAAATATATATACTATTGTGATGTTAGATATGTTATATTAGAATATATAGAGTAAAGAATGAAAAGAAAAAATATAGGAATATGGTAATTATAAGATGCGTGTGGTAGATAAAGAATTATAATATAATGATATGAGTTTAAATCTATATCAGGAATATAGTGAATAGTGAGAAAGAGATAATAAAGTAATATATAGAAGTGAAGTACTTGGAATGCGTATATTATATATACTATATTATATATTGTGACGTACCTGGAGAAGCTATTTCACGACAAAATAAATTATGCAAGGACTAGGTTAATTTTTCGTGATTGGTCTCCAGGAATTTGGCGCAGCATAGAAGATATCGTTATATATTCTTTAACATCTCAATATTTAATGATCATCTAACACACTTTACAAATAGTATTGTTACAAATCGCAATGCGCAGGCCTTGGAACAAGCGCACGGTCAACGCTACCTTGATGTTTAAAAACACCTGCTGTCCCTCTGGATGTGACCGGAGCCGTCGTGGCAAACGGCGCGGTGGTTCGGCAGCTTCGGTTCGCCCGAAGTCCGCCGGGGAATCGCCCTCCTCGGCGACCAATTTCTCTGGCCAACGTAACGGCCATGACTTTCATGCGGGTGTCCACCTCCAGCCGTTGTGAGACGAATGATCTTCACGGGTATTGGAACGCACGAGCGTGATTTGATGATTTCGTCAGCGGTTCTAGTCTTTTCAGCACCTTTCGAACTTTCGCGCAAATGTCCTAAGCCTCCGCACTGTTATATATACGCAGGAGGGATTACAACACTAAGCCCACACGGGCCATAGCATTGATCAAGTCTCGTATTCAGTCCGTTACATAGTGGTCGGATAGTCATGGTCGTGGTCGCATTCTAGTCTGTCCACTAAATCGTGACGGTTAATCCTTATCCAACTGGTTCCACATTCAGCGTCACACTCAGTCCGAACTGCACTTAACAACGACAATAAAATCTCTTGGACGCAACACTGCCCCGTCCGTGCTTCACTCGAGGCCTCTCCGCGCACCACCAACCGTCGCTCGCCTGGCCGTATTCCCCCCGATTTTGACCGTTGGTGGCGGCGGCGGCGTTACTGCGCTGATCAACTCCAGTACTTTATTTCAATTTATAATTGGTGATCATTGTAATTGTTCTAATTACAGAAACGTGAAACGTTCTTCGTTTCAATATATATATATATATATATATATATA
>BOPP01000360.1:0-26584 GCA_017312745.1 Gryllus bimaculatus | reverse complement strand
ATATATATAATAATATATATATATATTTATATAGTATTATATATTGAAAGAAAACGTTTCCAACGTAATTGCTGTAATAAGAAAATCACAATGATCACAATTATAAATTGAAAATAAAGTACTGGAGTGACATGAAATTCCAGGAATCACGCAGAGCAAGTAGACAAAGAGTGGATAGCGGCCGGAATGGGTGAACGCCGCCGAATAGCGTGTGCCAGATTCAATCCGGGAGGTGTGAGGGGAAGTGATGCTGAGCCATAAGGAGCAAGAGGGGAGAGTCGTTTATTGTGTAGGTGTTGGAAGTCTGAGACGAGAGCGTAGTACGAGCCATAGTGTAGAAGATGTCGATGCGGTAGGCGGGGCTGCGAGTCATAGTAGTTTGACTTTCTAAGTGAGGTGTAATTAGTCGCAGTCCGAGAGAGAGATTTATTGTCGTTGTTAGTGCATTCGGACTGAGTGTGACCGCTGCAATGTGGAACAGTTGGCATAAGGATTAACCGTCACTGATGATTAGTGTGAAGTATCGAATCTGCCAGACCATGTCTACCGACCTATGATGAACGACGAATACCGAGTTACTTGATAATGTAGTGGCACCGTGTGGGCTAGTGTTGTAATCCCTCCTGCGTATAGCTATAACAGTGAGGGGCTTACGGACATTCGCGCGAAGTTCGAGAAGGTTGCTGAAAAGACTAGAACCGCTGACGAATCATCAAATAGCTCGTGCGTTCCAATACCCGTGGAGATATTGTTCTACAACGGCTGGAGTGGCACCCGCATGAAGTCCATGGCCCTTACGTTGGGCCAGAGAGAATTGGTCGCCGAGGAGGCGCGAATTCCCAGGCCCGGACTTCGGGCGAACCGAAGTTGCCGAACCACCGCCGTTGCACGAGCGGCTCGGTCACTCAGAGGGACATGCAGTGTGTTTTAAAACATCAAGGTAGCGTTGACGTGCGCTTGTTCCAAGGCCTGCGCATTGCGATTTGTAACAATACTATTGTAAAGTGTTTAATGATCATTGAAATATTGCAGATGTTAAAGAATATATAACGATTATCTTCTATGCTGCGCCAAATCCTGGAGACCATCACGAAAAATTAACCTGTCCCTTGCATAATTACTTTTTGTCCGTGAAAGTACGCTTCCCAGGTACTGTCACATTATATATAGATATATAATATATTAATATTACTTCATATATTATTATTATCTCTTTCATATTACTAATTCTGATATAGTTTAACTATTATATTTACCCGCATTTATACGATATTCCATATCTTTCATTTTACATCTATATATAATTAATATAACATATCTACATCACAATAGTATGATAATTTCTAAAAATTGATATATAATCAGATAAATTCTTAAATTTAAATATTAACTACACACTCTTCTCTTCTATTCATCCTACTAAATATTCATTTGTGGTAAAGGTAATCTATATCATTTAATACATGTGTGTAGAAAATTTAATTTAAATATCAAAATAATAATTAAATAATAATATAATAATAATAAAAGAAATTCTTCAGTGATTCGTTGCCTAGCTGGCGTCAGTCCTTTATATACAACAATCAGTTTAGGGGGTTTAAAATGGTGCAACAGAAATTGCAAAAATTTTAGTATAGTTTATACTTGATGTAGATACGTGTTATATAGCAAAATATAAAAATACAAAAAATACATAAATATTATACTATCCTAAAACAAATCTAAAAATAGTCATGTTGCATTTGTGAAAAATGTTTATAAAGTAATATCAATTTCCTAGTTAAACAATCCAAAACTCTTTTCCAACTGAGCTATTATATATGTACACAGGCAAACATGGTTAAGAAAATAGTAGAATTAAAAATAACAGCCATAACATGAGACAGTTATCTGCAAAATGATCTTTTATTTATAAACACAAAATCCATCTCAATTTTGTACATATCTTGTGTAGAAAGTGAAGCCTTCACCAGCTGATTCAAAGTATGTTCTGATTTATTTAAATTGCTATGACAACATTTCTTCTATTCTCTTTAATTAATGAATAATGCAGTCCTGCAGTTTGGACTATATTCAGTACTGATAATGACACAAGAAAAAATCCATCAAGAATTGTTAGAGAAGAGATATTATCTTCATACATAAGAATACATGTTTGTGTTATATACATGCATAATTCTGTTTAGAAATATTGTTTATCATGAAAACGTTTAATGAAAGGAAAACTACCTCGACTCTTCCAAATTCGGTATTTTATGGCTGCTGTTTATTATAGTTTAATCCATTACTTAACTCACATTATCTCTTCTCCATTAAATATGACTTATATAATTATTAAAATTATTGTTTTCGGATGGACAACGGAGTAATGTAAATCACTCATGAAACTAACTACTACTATATGAGTGTCTCTTCAAAATCGATATTATTGCAACTGCTATACAAAGAGATTATCCAAAATTGACGGATTATATTTCATGTCATAGTGTTTTTTCCTCATATATGGCAACATAGAGCTAGCAACATTTTCTTAGATACATAGCACATTGGAAGAGGTGAGCTGCAATTGACCTCGCACAGTTCTTCTCTCCTTCCAGCTGGAGGAGAAAGAATCGTAACACAAAGCGAGAGTGTTTATTGACTTAAAAAGGGTCGTGCATTCCTAAACAATTGAAAAAAATTTTTGTACTCACCAGGAAATGCAAGGACATTGGATACATGTTGACCGGTGACATCCAGAGAAGTAGAGTGGCCCTGCAAATCAAAAGACGTTGATCTGCATACAAATTGTAATTGGAAAAATGTCCTTATTTCTTTATGAGGCTAAAACCTTAACTTACGCTTGTCTGATGTATGCTTCTAAAAATGTTTGAGTGCTGTCTTGAATTGAAATTGAATTATGCTTATTTTACTGTTTCTTCTTGCATCTCAGGACGCGCACATCATTGAATATGATAGGTTATGCATCTCACCTGTCTCCCTCTTTGCAGTCAACATCTAGGCATGAAATGTTCCATGCACACATCACTTCTGTGTATAACGTTTGCAATAGGGCAACACCCAATGTTGGTCTCCAATTGCCATCAACCAATTCATACAACCTATATTATATAATAATGTTTGTATTATAAATAATACTAATATAAGAAACAAATATAGTATTAGATTTAAGTATTAGGTGTTGTGTAAGAATATCTTTGGCATTTGTTAAAATAATTAAAGATGTGTCATTGCAACAATGTTTTTTAATTCAATAGCGCTTTCGATAGGCTTAGCCATCATCATCTTTGTCTATACAAGAAGGACGTTTTACCACCTATTAAACACCCTGCCACAATGAATATGAAAGAAGGCAAAATTATATAGATAAAAAATTATACTTGAAAAAAATATGATTAAATCAGGTCACTTCCGTCACATTCATTTATTTACTTTATACACTCTGAAATTACTAGTTTACAAACAAATAGTCAGGGTAGAAATGTTACATTCCTTGCACTTTCGAAAATCTTAAATTGACAAATTTTTTATGAGTTTAGGAGAGGGTTGATTCTCTAACCTCAACCTTGCCTAATCACAATGTAAATTAAATGATTTGGTTTGCTCCAGAACCAATTATTATTAATCTAAGTTTTTTGAAAGCAAAAATTGATTCTTACTTCCAAGTTCAATTCGTTAAGTAATGTACTTTGTTAAACTCGTTATGACATTAACATTCTTGGGATAACCCACTAAATTAATTTTTGATATTGAAACGTTCTTATGTGAAAATCAACAGCGGAGGAGAAAACTTGTGTTCAATTTACAGATGACACAGCTTTCTCATGTCTGCTCTTGAACGTCCAGTCAAACCATTACCTCGAACAAACATTAGCTCGGCGATGAAATGTACAGAGACGTTAACCTCAATTTTGCCACGCACGTACTTGCACCACGCATTGGAGTATTAATCTAGACTACCACAAAAATTAAACTGACAGAAATAGAACATACAAGTATAATTTTGTACTCTTGTGTAAACTTTGTAGTTTAATTATAGCCTGCCACATTTGCATTCCATTTTGCAACGTATTATAACACAATAGACATCTTCTCATAAATAAAGTTCCATAATTAATTTCAAATACATCAATTATAAATCTAATTACCTTTCTCTTTATATTTTAGTGAAGAGTTACGCTTTTCTGGAGACCTTTGGACAATGCAACTCCACAAAGTAGCGTGACTTTGTTCTGTTTAAAAAAAATTACACAAAGGAAAAAATAACAAGCGTTAAACGCATTACAACAACCTCTCAGACAGGGTTACCAGATTTCTCATACAAATACTATAAGATAATCTATAGTATTGTAATCAACTCACTTCTGCCGCAATACTGATAGAGACAATACTAAAGACACGCCTTCCTTCGCTTCTCCCCGACGCAACGATGAAAAACAAGTTTCCACTTGCGGCTCGTTAGTGACAGAACCTGGTACGTCAGCGCCAAATAAAGCATGAAATCAAAGGGATGAATATGATCTTACGGAAGAAATACATATTTTTAAATTGATCTAACGATATAAAGACTATTTTAAGTACTATTTTCTGTGACTTAATTTATTGAATGGTCAATAATGGAAATAATACGCTACAAAAGTGATGTATTTTTTCATTTGCTTTATTATAAAAGCCACTGCAATCATACATTAGTAACTCCTCAACATAAATATTTTCCAATTGAAATATTAATGATTTGCATTAATTTGGTTTTTACCTCAAGTATACCTTGACGTAAACAATTTAAAATGTCTCCATCGAAACATACTTAGTCTTTAAGAAAACAAACTAATATCTAATTCATTTGCGGTAGAAAAGAGTAGCATTCACGTACTGCTTAGTCAAAAATGCGAGTTTCTTAATTTTAGCTTTATCTACATTGGATGAACTATATTTTTCGGCGAGAACGAACGCGAGTTCTTTTGAATTCATAATTAAAAACGTTTATCCATAAATTTACCAGGAAAGACAATCAATTAAAAGAAACTCGAGCAAAAAACAAACACCAACAGAAACTGAGGCTATAGGCTGTATGAGTTTTCATCAGGTTCTGCCACGAGATGGAGCTGGCATCAGTGTTCTCCGATATATCGGAATGTGTCCTGTGTTGTCTCTATAGTATTTCTCCACGTTAGATTGCTGTATCATTCGCTAAGGTGTTAAAGCGAGATATTTTCTAGTAGACAGAGGTCCATAGAAATTAAATTTAGTCAATAGATGTTAAAATAAAAATATTTAATAACAGTAAGAGAGTACTTGTGTAATGGGACGTCGCACACATCGCGGACGACAGCGCGCATAATATTTAATTTTATTTAAATTAAGAACCGCGCGCGTAAAGAGCATCCGGAAACGCCGCTTCTGCTCACACCAGGTTGAGCCCGCTTAGCGAGCCTAGGGAAAGGCGTGTAAAGGGCCTCTTTTGTTCAGCACAACCGAGCCGGGCGCACCCCTTATGACGTGTGAGGAAAAAATACCGCCCTACCCTTCCGAGCAACGGATTACCCGCGCTATTTCCGGGAATTTCGGTGGACTATGACAATGCGGGGAAGTTTGCTGGGGGCGACTTTGCCGCTGGCGCGTAATTAAGCGGAAGGCCTTACAGGTGGCGCGTCCATCCAATAAAAATAGACAATGCGGGGGAGGAATCACGTGGTACGCGAGCCTTCCTGTGGACCGCAGCGTTCAGAGCGATCACTTTGAATCGGAGTAGCAGGAGGAACTTGTATCGGAGGTCGCGAGACTTACTTGCATCGGAGTAGCTAGAAGAGACTTTTTCTGAGGCAGTAGCGAGCCATTAATTGGTGCCTTGGCCGCCCGAATCACGCTCGCCAAAATCGCGCCCGACTCGTGAGACGCAGCCGGGCGATGGACGGGGACACTACTAGTGAAGTGCCTGACGAGAGTGCCATGTGAGGCGAACGGGGACGTGACACTATATCACAAAGCGACCCGTCATGCCCGGACGCGTTCCCGCCGACCGCACCAAAGCGGCGCAGAGAAGCGTGCTGGCCGACGCGCCGCCGTGAGCCGTAATCGGCGCCGCTCCGTGACTCCAACGGAGCCTCCAATGGCAGCCTGGCGTAAGCTGCACCCGGTCGACGCCGCCCTCGACCGTTCATCCGCTGAGCGTTGGGAACGCCCGCGGAGCTCTATCAACCCTGTCACTCAGGATCACGAGCCCCGAGAGGGCAAGACACCGGAGCCTTGAAATGAAGTCTAGCCCATACCGGCCCGTTAATTAAGTTAAATTAATTTAATGTAGTTTTAAGTTATTCAATGTCACTGGCTTCACCCACACACTATACTAACTGATTAAGTATTTATACAATCTGGAAGTCTCTGTCTCAGAGTTTAGCCAAGCATGCATGCCTCCCTCTAGGAGTCTGCCGACGAGGCAAGCCGGGCAAAGCTGGATCGCCGAAGAAGCCAGTAATCGGGAGCGGTTGGTACAGTTGTCTAGTTTCTAAACTAAGTCCAGCAGATCTCGTGACCAGTATGAAAAACTGAAGCACACGATGAACATAAAAAATCAACTATTAACATTAAGTAAGAGCAAAATCATAAAAGTAACTTATAGACACATAGCTATTAAATTTTTGTGCAGTATATTCGGTAATAATGGCAAAAATTTCAATGTTTGAGTGAGGCAATAAGTCTTTAATAAATTGGCAACCGCAATATCCTTAGATGCATGACTGCTCAGGGCTTCATGATTTTTTTAGTTTCGGTTGTTGTGAATTTACATTTGAATTACTTGTTCGTTGGCCTGTCAACACCGGTAAAATATCACAATCTGAGCAAAATTGACGAAGGTTTATTTTTAAAGCGGAATTGCAAGATAAAGAAAATATTCCCCAATAATCACGGAAACAGTGAGGTAATAAAAATTTTTCAAATGTTTTTCAATGTATGTTTTCTCTATTTTGTATTCTTGATACCTCAACGCAAGACAGGCCAAACCTTAATAACGAAATCGATCGTTAATACAAGATCAAAAGTTTATCAACATTGGTGTATAAATTTATATTTAACTTGCCAGAAATCGTAATCATTGATTTCTACTGCTCCTTATTATCTTCTTATCACAAATTTTTCTGTTTACCCTACTTTATTTTCCTTATTAATTAAAAACTTCATGATCCATTTTAAAGTTTTAATAGTTTTAATTAGAAATTTTAGATCTATTTTTCAATTGGCAATGTGCCGGTATTATTTCCGACGTGCGGTTAAATATTCATAGAACTATTTGCTGGTTTTCAGTTAAATTTATATCATGTATGATATTGATTAGATGCAAATTATTGAGTAAAGTACATATCAAGTTATACCGATAAAATGAAAATACTGCATTAAAATTGAGAGCTGCTATTATTCTGATATTTCTGAGACTTTCAATCAAAAATTATAACATTGTTCGAATATAAATCTTAAAAGAGTCATTTTCTGTTTTTGTAATCGTTTGTCTTGATTGTTGCACTCAAATTGAAAAAAAGTTTTAAATGTTGTAAAAATAAGATTTGAGAACCATTCAAAAGCATATATTATGCTGTGTTCCAAAATGCAAACAATTACAAATAAATATAGTGTTGAAGAAAAAAGGTTTTCAGGAAAATACTAACACTACGAAAGGACTAATATATCATTCTTCTTACAAATTTCAATTAAATGTAATTATTATTAAAAATGTATTATTAAATTTGTTCGTGCGGATTATAATACTCAAGCACAAACAAAACTATAATACACTGGGGGGTTACAATTTCAGAAAAATCTTTGAAAACTATGAAGAAACTATAAGAAAACACTAATTTATGATTAAGATAATCATTGTTCAATACAGATGTAAATTAACAAATTGCTTTCAAATAAGAAATTGCTTTTTAAATTTATCATTTAACAAATACATGTTTGGTTCCTTATTATTCCCGATTAATTTATTTTTTAAATCAAACCCTGTGTATACAGCAATATTTGATTAATGGCTTTATTCAAATCAAAAACTTTTTATGAAGTTTTTACTATTTATTTTAAAAACCGGCACGAGACGAAGTCCCAATCCTAATTTTGCTAGTGAGGAAATCCAGTCTGCATTCATTGAATGTTACCTTACATTTCAAAAATGTTTTTTAGGCTAACCTCAACGCCAAACCTTAGTCATATTTATCTCCAATAGTCCAAAATCAACAATGTATTTTCATCTTACTTGTACAATATTTGAAACCACTACAACTCTATTTCTTTTCTGTCAACATTGAATCTGTCCTCATCAATAGCAAATCGATTTGAGGCCGCTGATTATGCTAAAGATTGGTTTGCTTTTAGTTTCTGTGTAACCATCTGTGCGCAAAAGACAATGAACATCACATGTAATATCCGAATATAATAAAGAGAATTTGTGAATAATTACTCGAATAATTGAATAATAAATTTATTGTTTAGGAGCAAGGAAACTGACGTACGGCACAATCAAAAATAATAAACTGTACTGAATGTTTAAAATTACAAACCCTCAAGATCACTAATTTCTAAGGGAGTTCAATCAAGTGATCATTGGGAATATTAATTGATTAAGGATTGGAATAAACTACTGCAGAAGCCACTCAAGGTCTTCCTTTCTAATGTAGCCAAATATTTAAAAATAACTTCATTCCTCTAATCATCTAGATAATACTGACTGAGGCATTTATCTTTATTATTATTATTTTCATATATATATTATTATTATTATTATTTATTATTATTATTATTACTATTATTTACTTTTTTCTTATTATTATTATTATTATTATTATTATTTATTCATTATTATTATTATTATTATTGTCATAATTATTATCTGTCAATGCCCTAATACATGAAGTGATGTGAAGTGTAGTTAGTGGGGAGAAGTGTAGGAATGGTAGAGGAAGGGAGTGCCGTGCAGTTTATGTGTAGTGTCAGTGTTGTGTAGTTAGTGGAAGTTGAGTTATGTAATATATATAAATTTATACTGACTTGTCATGCATGGGCGTATGTTGTATTTGTAAAAATTTTATTATTATATTTGTTTTGTTTAGCAGCAGTGATATTTAGTACAATGATAGTATCACAAAAGATGATTGACCATGATTTGTTCCTTTGTTTCACATAACAGGATTTTTCATGCACATTGTTATTTTTTGTATATGTACAAATTTTTAATGTAAGAAATACGATCACATTTCAACTTTTTACGCGGATTCAAAACTTCTTATCGTTGATAAAGGCGTTTACTTCACTGACTTCGTCTCTACGAGATTTTAAACAGCGCTCATCATACCACCCTCTCACGATTTCAGATTATGTAGCTATATCGTGCCCGAGCGGTACGTCTTATTTGTATTCCGCACCACAATACATACTTTTAGCAAATCATTCCTGTTACTGCCATTCGTGCTTGAAACAATCTTCCCTTCTCTATAAAAACAGTTATACACTTTATAAGTTTAAAAAAGAAGTCACTAACTGGATTCATGAAAATACTACTTAACGACATTGCCACTGCTTGTCGGCTAAAACTGAGAACTGGGTGGACGCCATGCTGTTTCAGAGCTGTGACGAATCAATTTCTTATTCCAATCCTATCTATATTGCACTGTTCTACTCCATTTTTCAAATAAATACTTTCACCTCATCCTCTATCCTTTCTATATCCTCTCTCTCTTTCTCTCCCTCTCTCCTCTTTCTTCCTCTCTCTCTCCCTCTTTGGATCACTAAAATCCTCGATGTTCTGTTTCCTTTCTCTCTTACTTTTAATTTTCATTCTAGGTTATTTAACTCTTTCTTGCCTCTAAATTTAATCCTATTATTTTAATAATTTAACTTTAAAAAGAGATCAAATATCTGTGACACACACAACTTTCGTGCCTCTTTTAATTTTAATTTTACACTTACCCTCATTAAGTCACATTTACATTTATCCATGTTAAATAATTTGATTACTCTGTAATGTAACTATTTGTTATTAAAACCTACTTGTACACGCCCAATAATTTTTAAATAATCTATGTAGATCCAACCTCTCAACCCATACATTACTTTCACTACAGAACACACATGTGTGCATGCTTGTGTTATGAATACGAGATTTTGCATTTGTGCATGTGCTCATTTGAGCAACCTAATATGCATACGTGTATTCGCCTACAGTGCTCCTATTCACAATATAATTTGTGTGATTTTAGTTAGTCTAGATGTGTTTTACTAATTCACAATCTTTCTGTTGCAGTTCATTTCTTACAACTTTCACCATTTGTTAAGACATAATAGTAAATTAAAAATGTTCCCGTTTCTTTTTTGTATTTTGTGTGCACTGAAATTGTTAATTTATATTGTGTTTTTGGCAGAGTATTGCGTCTTGGCCTTAAGCCGCGATTCTGATTAAGGTTTACCTGGGTATATATCGTTGGCTTACGGTTGGGAGATGTTGGGTCGGGTTTTCAGGTCTTGGGAATATTCTAATTGGTAAACAGTTCCTAAATTTTCGTAATATCTGCTTTTCTTGTACGGGGTTAAAATTGAAAACTTTTCTTACAATGTGAATTGATCGTTTAATACCCTACCATTTATTTAATTTAAAAACCGAATAGTTTTAGATTTAATTCTCATATTGTTAATATTATTGTTACGAAATACAAGTATCATTACGAAGTACTATATTTTCCAACTTTTCCATTTTTCTCAGGGCCTGAACTCTCGACTCGATGTGTTTTCGCTCGTATGCTGACGATATTCCCTCCCTTCCTAGTCTTCTTTAGAGGAAATTCAATAATATGTACGCAATCTCAATTCCTTCGAAACCTCTGTGTGAAACATCTAGTAGTACTTAATAACCTTTCACTGACTTATACAAGATCAGTGCAATCCTTCCTCTACCTAATTTGCTGCGTCAGAAAATATAATTTATCTAAATTTTAATAAATTCTCATAACTTTCTAACATATTTATCATTAACTTTAACACATCCCTAACATAAATTAAAGAAATAAATATATTCCATCTCACTCAAATTTCATTACATCAATGCTGTTCGAGTATTTTCCTTTTCTATCTACTCCTTCCTCCCTCGATTACATTCCTGTCTTCAATGTGAAAAATCCCCTCATCGAAATTGCGTACGTATTTCTCTTAGAACGACCTCTTTTTCATTAGCTATTGCTTTTTTTTAAATGGTCAGGTGGAAGAGCAGGCTAAATGGCCTGAGCCTCGCCAACATTTATTTATTTATTATTATGACATTTATGAGTAGATGAGCATTAAATGTTGTCTGATATAATTTGCTGAAAAACTGGATGGTTTTCTGTAAAAATGAGCTCTAAATTCTGCATTTTCAGAAAAGCAATTTTCTTTAACAGGTAGTGCTAAACAAACTGAATAACATGTTATCAATGCCACTTTGACTTATTTGTTTAAAAAAATACTGACAATTAATTTTGTGAAATACCTTTCACGCCGTTAATCTTTATATTACCAGCAATTTGTAAACATTATTGAATCTGAGTACAATTTAATTATTTAATTTTTCATTGTCTCTCGAAAACTCAAAATTGTTGGTGAAATTGTGCTTCAAATTGCTCATTTTCAGAAACGCTCAAACCGCATTTTCTTAAGACCTTCTCCAGCTTTTTCAGTGAAAATTTTCATGTAGACTAGGTTTTACTTTCTCTAATATTCTGAAAGTCATGCGTCAGTTCTGTCAGTCTGAGAGCGAAAAATTGAGATATTGCATATAAAATTAAAATTAATTCATGCCCAATGAAGTAAAATAACAACTGGCCTGTAAGGTCTCGCCTACTGTTCGATGTGAGGTGCTGCTCGCCAAGAGGTGTCTCCCGACCGCCCGCGTCGCGCTTGTCGCTGCCCCCCGCTCCGCGCTGCGTCGCACGTCCACTGACACTGGGGCGCGCTGGCCACAATCCTCGTTCACACGTTGGCAAATATTTCTGACGCAGGAGACTTTCACTACATGTATAAAAAACTTCCTGCCATTCTCACACGCAATTACATTGCGTTAATAGGTTTTTCTGCGACGGTGTTTCTGCTTTAACCTTTTTGCCTTTACGGGGGTACCAGATAAATTAGGTGACGAAGTAACACGATATTCCTCGGACTTTGTCTTTCGCTTGGTTGGTGGCATCTTTCTGAGGCGGAGAATTTTTAATGTTTATTTTTAATTCGTCTCCAACTTGGAATTTTGCACAATACTAGTGCTGCAATACTGTCTGTTATTGTTTCGTTTCTAAGACTGTTTTCACCTGAAAATTTAACGAGCTCTGTCAAGAAACGTTGTTTAATGCGTCAAGTATACAAAGGTTTCTTTCACGGAATAACTGTATAAAATATAAAGGAAACCTGTCATTAATATTATAACACAATGATTGTTATTGGGAACATTATCAATTTTCAAGAAATCAGGAAACAAACTCTTCACAAAATTTCCAAACTAAAGCCATTAATAAAAAAAGTATAAAATAATATTTCATTGTGAAATTAATAAAAAAACTAACCAGTAATTCCATTTTCTATAATAGTTTGCTGGTCCGAATAGTCATTTATTCAGATGCCACTCATCTGCATAAAATTCAAACAGTACAAAATAAGTTTCTTAAGAAACGATTGAATGCGAAATGGTTTTATATATAGTTCAGCTATCTACAAACTTTTTGAAGAATATGCCTGTCTTCCCTGCTTAAAAAAATTTTACGCTAACATTAAATAACACTTCAAATCCACGAGTTCTTTCTCGTTCTTCAAATATATTTTCATCTTCTTTAATAATTTACATGTACATGAGAGCGTACGTGCTGTTTTAATTCCACTAGTTTTTCTTTACGTGAAATTTAAACGCTGGCATTTTGTCACGCTGGCAAAATTATTGTACCACTTAATCATTAATGGCTCTGGCGCAGAGCCGGACGCTTGCTTATGATGCGATAAGAGTGATTATTGTGAAACCATCCGACACACGGGTGGCCCTGACTAACCTGGTTACCCGATCCAACGTTGCTCAGTCCGTAGGCACTTCTAGTTTACATGCGTGATAGAGAATTTCCTCATTCTCATAATGCATTAAAACACATGACTGCATTTTTAAATGGGTTTAATATCCATTCCATTCGAGATGAAGCTTCTCGTTATAAGCAGGTCTTTCCTAAAACTAAATTATCTTACTTATGGCCATTCAGGCCACAGTTCGCCCTTTCAGGCAGGACGGCCCGCTCTCCGGCATCCATGACCCCGGTGACGCAAGCAGCGGTTCTTTCCCCTGGCCGTCTATTGTAGGCCCTGGTTTTCCGCTGAGGGTCGTCTGGTGGGTTGCTTCTTCCTTGCCCCTTCGCGAGGCGGTCAGGGCAGCAAGTGGCGTCCGGGCGCTATCAATGCCTGATCCGTCGTGCAGACGGTGTGGCTCGCGGCAGCAATGGTTCGCCTCGGCCCGTCGTGAGTCGTGGGCTCAAGCGACTCCAGAGCGGTCAGCAATGCATTCGGCCGTTGGCGGCGACTCAGCTGCGGTGTGGCGTCTCGCTGCATGCGGCAATGCCCTTTAGCGGCGCGGCGTTCGGCGGCTAGTGGCAGCGCGTTCAGCGGCGTCCCCCAGTGACAAAAGAAACTTTCCTGACTCTCGCCTCCACCATCGGAATCTGAACCTCGCTCTCGCCTCCTACATCAGAAGTGAAGTGCTCGGTCTCGTCTCCTGCTTTCAAATGTACTATTCACTCTAGTCTCCTTCATTGGAATTATTCACTCTCCTCCCTCATCAGAAATAACTCTACGCCCTCGCCTTCCTCATCAGAATGACCAAGATTGTGAGCTGTGGTGACCTCCTTTGGTTTGTGAGGTCACGTGGCCCTTCCCCGCTTTTTTTCCGGCAATTGGCAGGCGAGCATCACTGTTTTTTCTGCCCAATTGCGGTGTCATCGGTGCCCTTTGGGCTTTGCAAAGTACAGGTAAAATTTTGAAGTCACCCGGTCTCTTGGAACGGGGAATTACCATGAGTGCTGGGAGCGTCAGCGTGCGTATTTTCTAGTGTCAGTGGTGTCTCCCGAGGCGCGCCCCTATCGCACAGAGTTTCTGGACTAAGCGATTCCCGGCGCTTGCAATATCCCCACAAGTAGCGAAAAGTGCTCTTTTCCTGGCTCCTATGTTTTGGTGCTGCACAACGCTATGCTAAATAAAATATTAAAATACACATCCCAACCTGACGTATACGACAGTTCCATTACAATTGATACTCATTTCTTGGAGATATCTCGCATGCTGACTACATGCAATTTCGAACAATCTTTGCTTTGAGTAAAATAAATCAGAATTAAACCGCGTATTACGAACATAAAAAGTTAAAAATTTTGTTTTTTTTTATTATTTAGATGAGACGAAGGTTATTATCAAAGTAAGTAAAGTATCTTATCCCCACAAAAATCAATGAAAACGAATGAGATAGCTTCGTGAACGTCAACTCAAAATAAAAGAAGTAATAAAAGTTTTCTTTATTTAATTTTTTTGTCAACTTAATACTCATTTATTTTATTGAAAAAAAACACATGAAAATAAGAAAATAATATATACTACCAGATAAATAATTTTGGATATTTGTTCAGCGCTAAATTTAAACGTAAAAATATATTTTTGAAAGGAAGAAAAATATTTTTAACTATTTCTTATAACCCTGAAACAGGTTCGAAAAAAAATCTCAAAAATTTTTCTCAAAACAAAGTATTGTCGATTTATTTCCGATTTTTTCAACTGCTGAACTGCAGTTAAAAACATTTTTACCATTTCTAGCCTTTAAATCACCTTAACGTTAAATATACTTCGAAAATTTCTGCGAGTTTATGACACATTTGCACTTAATAAATAATAATTATATGAAACCTGAAAATTTATTTAATGCAGTGCACATCTTTTGAGTATATTATCCGGAGATACCCTGTGGATTAATTAATTAATTACTAAAGGACAAAAGTAATACAAATATAATTGGAGTTTGCTACTTTAAATGCTCAGTAAAAGCGACACAGTTATTCTGCTGAATAATTAATTTTAAGTAATAGTCGTAGAATTAATCAAAAGGTTGTGTGTCTCCCAGGCGAATGGCAAAAAGAAATAAATTATTAAATAATGGATACGAAATCGGTCTCGGTGACTTTCATGCGTGGGTCCGGGTTATATAAAGAATTATTAAAGACAGGAAATTAACCCACAATCGAAAGCGGTTTCACACATGAGTTACTCATTAGAGACGTTCTCACTGCATTGATAATCGTGAACATTGCAAGCAATTGCAAGGGTGGTTTGGCGTCACATGTCCTGCCCGCGCCCGTAAGTATAAGTACTTATTCCTCATGTTTTTCTTTCCAGCTTCGGCGAATGTCCTATAAGCAATTGATTTTTAAGTTGCAAAAATGACATTAAGCCCCTGGAACATTTTCAAAATTTTCTGAAAAACGATTCTAAATGTTTTGTTAGAGCGGAGTAAAATGCACATAAAAGTAGCATAGAACATGTTTTTGAGAATAATTGTGAATTTTCGAAAATTTAAAAGTTAGAATTATTTTCGGCTTCGTTCCATAACTAAAAAAATTGAAGGTAGATATTTTTCCTTCCAATAAAATTTGTTAAAAATAATTACTCCTTTCATGAAGTTCTTGTATATTTTTTAACTTTTAGGAATTTCCGCATAATATTACATAGAATATTACCAATTTAAAAAATCAAAAACAACATTTGCTCAAAAAAGGCTCCAAATGTTTTTTAAAACTTTTGGGAGAGATACTACTAAATTCACTCAATAGGATAACATAAACACCACACTGCTTTATTCTTTTGTTTTATAAAAAATTACAAAAATGTTATTTTATGACGTCGTTAATTAACATTAGCGTCTATTTGTTGAAATGATTGTGTTTATGAGTACATGCGCTTTAAATAATATGAGATAAAGTTTCTGGAATACTCTATCAATTTTCTGACAAAACGAGTTCGAAATTCTGCATTTTCAGAGTCATTCAAAGTCCATTTCCTCAAAAATGGCTCCAAACTTTAAACGGGTCAGCGGGTCAAACGGGTAGCGTTTTATATTCTATTTAAAATGACATACAGTCCATTTTGGGGTATTCTTAGTTTGTTTTTTAAATTTACACAAATGAGTCATTCCACATAAAATTGCACACTTACGACACATCACAATTTTTAGCAACTTAAAACGTTTTTTTATCAGTTGTAGGGTAGATAATAGACGATATGAATATTTTTCCTAATCTCAGCCCTTTCAGAAATATTACCGAATATTTTTTCAAAAGTATTATGCGCGTGCTAATGTTTAATTTTTTTGAGCAAATACCGTTTTCTTCGGAAAAATAAAATTACATTCAAATTGAACAAAAAATTTGTACTTTTATGTGATGTAAATATAACTTTTGTATACATGTTATTTCAATATTTAAAATAAATTAAAATGTATAGAATGCAAATTTTTCTTAAAGACGACACTTAAATTAATTGTAAAATGTGTGTGTGAGTATTTGTACAGATTAACTTTATATAGACCCGGCAAACTCCACTATGGGACACATAATTAACATAAAAAACTTTGTTCACCGGAGCACGTAGGCAGCCGGTTCTCTGCCGCACTTGCTGCCCGAACGGGGCGTCAATGACACGACGCGTTCAGACAGAAAACAACCGTGAGACTTACGTCATGCGATGAATTGCAGATACACACATGCGGTTTCAAATGTAAGTCTTCTGACGAAATATGAATATTAAGTTTATTTATATACATCTGACCCTGCTAGTGTCTCCCTGAAACTGAGTCTTCCTTCCCAGATACACTGAATCAGTTTTATAAACAGAGGAATCAGCGAACCATATGCGTTCTTCTGAGAAGTTAAGTGACCACAAATAGCCAATGATATCAATACTACACTTATTTGAATTTTCTTAATATGAAAATCTGTAATTGCAGAAGAAGTGTAACTTAAGGTTATTACAAGCAGTATTCTTGAGAAGTGACAATTGACTGTTTGCAATCAAAAAAATAAATTATGTTATTGGAAAAACTGGTTTTCAAAATCCCTACTCGTGACGAGTCAAGTGAGGTCTTTTCAAGAAAGTGAGTATCGACGAATACTTATTCGTAACGCAAATATGTTGGGCAGCAGTGGCGGGATTCAGAGTTGGGCAACTGCCCCCCTCAATCGTGGGACAACAATTTATATATAAACATATACAACATATATATAAATATATATCGTTTCTGTCAAAACTAGCCCAAAATGCGCAATATCCGAAACGCTCAAACGCTATTTTTTGAAACGGCTTTAAATTGTTTTCTTAACCTTTTCGAAAGAATAGTGCTATAGTGCTAATTGCACTCTTTAATATAACGTAATGTTCAAATTGGGATATGTTTTTAAAGATTAAAATGTATTTTTTATCTCTCACGCCGGTATGTTTAAAAATTATATGAATTTGTAAACACTATTGTATTTGTGAGTTAAAGTGATTTAAATGACTTAAATGAAGTTTTTCTAAAACAAAAAAAATATCTGTGAATGAGTGTTTCAAATTTCGAATTTACTGTAGCACTTAAGCATCATTGTATTTAAAATGGCTACAAATTATTCGAAGAAAACTTCCATTTGGCTACGAATTACTGTTCTTTAATATTCCTGAAATAATAATTTTGTTCTATCATTAGAAAACAGCAAATGAAAAATTTTTAAAAGTGTACTTTGGGCGGCGATTGATAGCAACTGGTAAGATGTGGCAAGTTTGTATAGCTAGCACAGACCAAAGGAAATAAAAAAACTAATACGTGAAAGTCTGTGCTGTTCCATAGTACCACTAGTTTTCTTTTTCGTAGTGTTATTTCCTTGGAAAATATAAGTTAAGCATGATTGTATCTACAGTGAGTAAAATCATGCAATTGCGTAACATATACAGCCATATTTTGCATCTTAACCCTTTTGTCATTTTGCATTTATATTTCATATTATCAAATATTTCATAAATTTTCGTCGTATTGTGATTCCATTATCGCATTATTGCTTGCAGTCGTCTGAAAGAAATTTTTCACATCTCCTAATTTAATCGTTGTTAGTATTTAAGGGAAGGCCGAACAGGAAATAAATTTCTCATTGTCCAATGTGTCCAGTGTTTTGCCAATGTTTCTCCTGTGAAAAATTAGACAAAACTAAGCATTCAATAATTGCTGTTACCTTGCATTGGCAAAGCATCTGTTGTGGCCTGAAGGAGTGAACGGAGAAAATGATCTACTCCAGTGGCGGATCCAGCCTTTCTGGATCACCGGTACAAAAACTAAGTTGGAGCCCTGTCAAAAAAATTCTCTAAATAAAAAAACATTATGAAATCTACTTGAAAGGAACTTTATTAGTCATTCAATAACAAAATTCGGAATCCAGCTCTGCTAACTTTTGCTTTGACGACCTTATAACATCGCCCAGGTTCGTTTTTAAGGAGTTTTAACTTTATTCTGTATGGATGATATACTAAGGTCTGCCAGTCTCTCCTGCCTCATCGAATTTCGCATAATCTTTTTTGATAATTTTCAATTTTGAAAAGAATTGCTATGCAGTCGTAACCGTCACAGAAATCTTTATAAACAACAAGATTACTGAGCAGACGACCTGAAAGCTAACTGAAAGAGTGAAGTACTAGATCAGGACTAAGTTTGCCAAATCTCTGATTGAATGAATCTTTGAAATTCGATCTCTTAGACCAGAGTGAACTGGGTGAACAGTTGATCAGTTACGTCGTTATAGTATTTGTCATTGAGGTGTTCGTATTGATTCTCAAATTTTTCGCCTGAATGCTCCAACCACGTTTGAGTGGAAAGATTGGAAACGACACGAATATTTGATTCAAACAAATAAATCTATGGCTCAAATAACTATTCAAAATATTTAAACAAGCGAAGTAAACATTACCTTAGAATCGTTTTTCACTGTCAGAAAAAGGTTTATCTTCGCACAGTTAATCGAAATGACGTTTGATGTTTACGTTTCTCGCAAAACTCGACTCTTATGTCCCAAGAACTAACCAAGTCTATTGCATCGGATATGTCTTTGTCAAAGCCACATCTAAAATCTTTTAGATCCACTGCTTGAATCTAATTTCGTACTTGGCAAATATCAAATTCAGATATTTTCTGATTATGTGATATAACATTAGTCGCGATCAAAATATTTGAATGCAATACATCTTGGAATACAAATTTGAATGTCTCCTTTTTTTTAAGGTTGCACGCATCTGTTTCTTCAGATGCACGTTTACTTGTTTAGCTTATTTTTGATAATGCTTTCAAAACAGCGTATCTGATTAAAGTCTCCAAAGGGGAGTCATTTCCTTTGGATCACCTACTAGGACAAAGACGCTTCAGTTTTGAGTCTGTCCAACTTCAAATGTAATAAATAATAGGGGCCTCGGAATGTCATATAACAAATTTGGAAAACATCTTTACGTCCTCAAAATAAAATACATAATTCAAACTTTTTACTAGTCGTTGAAAGGTCATAAACAAATCACTTTCTGAAGGAAAGTCTGTATGGTAGCCCCAAGTTATTGCACCTGCCGGGCAGGCGGTAGTTACGCCAGTGTTTCTACTTCGTCATTTATGCAGCCAAAGTTTGCAGCTACTTTACCCCAAAATGATACATATAACATGCATTGCACGTGCACAAATAGAGGTACGTGAGAAATCCGATTATCCTGATGTAGATAAGTTAATTTCTGCAGTGAAGAAAATATTCAATAAAGCTTCATTACGAGTGCAAAATTTCAAGAAAATAGTTTCTTCGATGCCTTTGTCTTGCTAATCCATTATAAGTTGGGGCACATGACGTATCGCAAACTACAACTGAACCAATTAAAAAACTATCGAAGAAGTTAACGCATTCAATAAAGGCGAAACTACCTCCGTTATAAACGCCATATTATATACTATACACATAAATAAAGCAATAACTTTTTTCTTGCCCAAAACAGAAGATTGCATTTTAATTAAAAGCATTTATTAATGTTGATTTTTAAAAATGTATCCTACGGTTATATCAGATCATATGAATACATTGAATTTTTGGTGACCATAATAGTATACACTTTCAATATTTAGATATATGAATCACAGAGATTACTGGGTTATTGAATGAACGGGTCGGACCATTGAAATAACAATGAAGTCATAACTATTCGACTAATCTGATTAATAACAATCAATAATAAACAATTAAATAATTAACAAAATTTAAAACGATGTATATAATTGCAGCAAAGTTAATTTAAAGCATTAATATAAATTAATGTATTCATGTTTATAATATGGCTTAATTTACCCTCCCTCGAATTAAAGATCCCGCCCCTAATGGATAGTGCCAGTCAGAGAGTGTGTATGTGATAACGTGCACTGCTGCTCTTGGCCCCCCTAACGTAACACCTATTGCAAGTAATAAAGGAACTGACAGAGTACTGATTGCCATCTGTTTCTTCTGCTGCCTTTACTCACCGTTTACACTCTCGTGCTCTCATGAAAAAATGATGCTCAGAATTGTCCTTGTCCATTGTGTTTTTTAAATTATTCTTTCGTACTTGAAGATGTAGTAATTCAGTGAAGTAATGCCTTGGCTACTCTCTATCCTTTTGTGCTAGATTTCAGAGGAAAGTAAATAAATTCTGGAATGGAATTCAATTCATCTTTGCCAGTGTAAACCCATAACACTTCTCAACTAAGTTTATGACAGTGATAACAAACTTATTTTTCGGATAGAGACAGTGCCCAGTATTACAAAGCAATGTGAATTTATACTTCCACGAAAATGTCTTCAATCTGAGTACTGAAAGGCAGCTGCCAAAGCTCACTCGAGATTGGGCGCAAGATGAAAATATATTATGCGTAATATAAAAATTACAGCGCATGCATAAATAGAAAATGTAGTTGTAAAATGTAGTAAATGTAGTAAAAAGTAGTGGCTGACAAATGCAATATTCCTTTACACCATAATGGCGCCACGTGTGGAATAGGTGAAACTGTATTTTCGTTTTCTTGAGGCCCGGTATACCTACCGCAACTCCTTTACTACCATTAGTTGAATTAAGAATAAATGTTAGGGATGAGCCTTATTGACAGAATATAATCATAAGAAATGTTTGCTCTAGTGTAATAGAAGCTATTTTGCAAATAAAAACAAACTACAAGTTTATATAATCGTCCTGTGGTCGAAATAACCAAGCCCCCACTCCTCTAGCATCTTGCAAAATGGGGGCTCAAGAAAACGAGCGCGGATTAAAGCTACTTCGTCAAGGAATATGCTTTGTGCACCTAAATAAGCAGCTTTTGTCCTCAGCTCTGCATTACTCTGGGAACACTGTAAGAATCATCCGACCGACGTCACCAACATTATACTACTTCACGTTCATTGTAACAGTGCACAGCGCGGTAGGGATAACATATGGCCAAAATTAATGATGGTTTTGCCTGTCAATAGTGTTGGAAAGAAATAATTGCATTTTATAATGGTTATGGGAAAAACTAAAAAGAATGTCCATTGTTAAAAAATAGCGTAATAATATTTGAAGTCTTTGTGGACCAAATTGTGCACGTGTTGTTCTTTTTTATTTAAAAGTTTTTTTCTCAAAGAAAATTACAGTGTCTGTGGCAAAATTTCGTTTCTTTTTTATAATAATTTGAGCTACACCTTGGTCGATATAATATATATATATATATATATATATATATATATTGAAACGAAGAACGTTTCTGCATAGTAACCAATCAAAATTGAATTACTAATTCTAATTAAAGAGCACCTAATCGATCAGCGTAGTAAAGCACCAGCTGCACGAACGGTCAAATCAGGGGGTAGAGGGGCGAGGCGTGTGGACGGTTGGGGAGTATAGGCCAGAGAGGCCGCGAGCGCAACACGGACGGGCTGTGCTGCCCAACAAGTTTATAGTGATATTACCAACAGTGTGGAATTGATTGTAGCATCAAGTGGAGAGATTAGAGGTGATAAAAAATTGATATCAGGTGATTAGGAGAAGCGGAAGTGCGCGACAGGACCGGATCAGTGAGAAACGATTTAATTGGGAGTTTGAGTGGCCTGACAGACACCGCCCCGTTCTCATTCGCCGGGTAGATGCATAGACGGCCGCACGTGCGAAACATTCGAGTGGGGTTGAGAGAACTGCGAGATTCGGAACGTGCCGACGGGACGCAATTGCGCGTTGTGCAGTGTTGGATATGTGACATTGCTTGTACTGGCTGCGGGGCGGGCTGGACCCGCGAGCTCGCTTGGCCATTGCGTTGGGGGGCCAGCGGAGTCGACCGCGAGGGGAGCGATTTTCCACAAACTTTGGAGCGGACCGAGGTTGCCGAACACGCCGCCGCGTTGCACGGGCGCCCGCTCGCCTCCAGCCAGCCGGTGGGTCATCGAAGCCTCAAGGTAGCGTTACTTGTGTAGAATCACTAAAGACTTGCGCACTGCGTATTGTAAAGAACTCTTGTACATAGTGTGAATCATTAAACTTTAATTGCCACAAAGAGTTTCTTCGATCATTCTTCCAATGCAGCGTTCAACACCTGGAAGCCATTCACGACGAAAATGTACCCGTCGTTTATATCTTTTTAAATTGTCGTGAGAGTACCGGTTTCCAGGTACGTCACAATAGTATCATATATAGTATATATAATATATATATAATATATAATATTATATATATATACTAATATGATATATATTAATGAGTATGAATTAGTTAAACATGAAACTAACATTGTTAAGAGGGTGTTGCTGTCATCCCCGCCTTAAAACAAATATAACTTTTCAGTCTATTGACATGAACAGTTTTTTCTTTTCTTTTACTCGGATTTCTGGACACAACGTTAGAATTCAGCTATCACTGCATTGTATTTCATAGGCCTTTCCATAAATGGTCCAGTTATCTTTTTGTTCAACTCTTTCTTAATATACGTGTCTTTTTATTAAATTAGCGTCTTCTTCTACGAGATTATATTAGAGTTTCTTTTTGTTTCGCCTTATGGAGTTTTAAATTTTCTTTTGCTGCTGATGACATATTTGGAATTTTGTGCATATTTTCATGCATTAAATCATCCAATAATTTATACGAAGGAGTAGGAGTAATTTTATTTTACAGGCTTATATTTGCCTTTCTGCGAAGAGAATTTGTATTGGGGTAATTTAGTAATTGTATATAACAGTTTGTATTAAAAAGTAAAGCAAGCGAAATGGTACCAGCTGTCCCATCACTTGATTTTGGCTTACAAAACATGAATATACTCGATTAAAGTTCTGTGTTTTTTCCTATTCTCCATTACTTTCTGGATGATAAGCGCTAGTATTAGTTGTTCTTAATTTTTAACAGTTCACATATGATTGAAATATATTACTTATTAAAATTAGTTCCTGATTAGTACTATTTCGTTTGGAATTCCAAGATACGAAATACTAAATGTGTAAAGATCTAGCTGTTTCTTTGCTTGTGTGATCTGCAGCGGATACTATCAAGTATTTTGTGACGAAGTGAAATAAGAATGAATTCAAATAACAAAATAAAAATATTATTAAATAGATTATGTACAAGTTACAATAAATTGCTAATATTAAAACCCTCCGGAACCTTTTTCCTTTCAATACTGCTTCGCAGAAAATACAAGCACACGCCCCGTGATGCGAGCTGTCGGACCTCCTCCCGCTGAGACAATTACCGTACTGGCTGACGCCAAATTTAACCCGGTGCGTTGCGACGTGTGGCCCATATAGCACGCGAGAGCGTCTGGTCCTTAACTCTCCGCGACATACTCGGCCACACTCTACACCTTGTAGCAGCACACGTACAAGCTTCCCGATGCAAACTGATGAGACGCGCGGCGCAGATGGCGCCGCGCTTAAATAGTTGAGTGAACCCGCCCCCACACACGTGTTCCATAGATAGGCTCGCTGGAGCAGCTTTGGTTTACGCCCACACACAGGATTCTCAGGTTGGTCGGTGCTTTAACGGTAAGCGAGGCTCGCTGGCTAGCACTCGGAGTTTATGTTAATGCTATGAATAACATTTACAGCCTACGGTTATTTTGCGTCTGCGGCTCTACCTGAGTCACCGCCACAGGCAAACTCCCGGAGTTCAGGCTCAACCCTTCCTCCCCCGCAGGTACTTTCACCGACCTAACGTTCTGCGCCTCGTGTTAACGACGCACGAGGTAGAATTGTTTGCTCCGGGGGTAGAATTTTTTTTTCGCAGCAAAATGTGCACAGGAAAAAATTCGCTAACTAATTTACCTGTGTTGACCTCAGTTCCAAAATTATTTCGCTTAAACAATCAGGAAAAAGTACAAATATACCAAACCCTGTCTAATTAACAAAATACAAATTTTATGGGCTGTGCTCTTCCTAGCCTATTGTTGCCATTTAACTTAATGTACACATGATTGAACAGACACAATTTCTTTGACATACAACGAAAAATTCTTGGATTACTAATCATACCCTTTTGTATACAAATAAAGTAGTACCATGAATAGGTCTTGAAGTACAAATTAATTCTGAAAAATAAGTAATGAATATTATGCTATATACAATTACAAAATCTGGGACATACATCATGCTGCCGGTCATAGACTAGATTTATTGGGCATGTATGCATCTACATATGAAAACAATAAACAAAACAAAATTGAATACCCCTTGAATTTACAATTTTTTTACATCATTTTCCCGGACATTATACAGTGATCAACAAACGTGTGAGTTCTCTCACCTGTCAGAGATCAATTCTTCGTCGTACATGCGACTAAAGCGCATCGGGCATTTACCGTTCTCAGAAACCCCTTTTGTGTTGATTCATTAAGGTCCAGCTGCTGAATATAAAGACGCAGCTGGGATATTCTGGGAATTTTTTGCTCGCGTGTTACGTATACAACCTAGGGCGATTGTGGTCAGTTTCAATTTGAATCGGCTTGCCCGTCGAGATATATTGAGTTTATCTAAGCCCCAAATTAGCCAAACACTGAATTGCTGCGTCCCATATTGGATTCAGCCCTCATTTAATTTACGCGCCTCAAAAATATTACCAGTTATATCTATACCTTTCGTCATTTGATTTGATAAAAGATACCTACACTATAGCTCGTCCTCGATGCATCAGCTGAATTCTCGATTCTGACATTTTTATAAAGTGCCTATAATCTTTAACAGCATTGATAAGGGCCAGTGTTTTAATCGCAAAAGGCAACTAACAGGCGTCGATACGTGCCGAAACTGTCTCGACGCCGAATACCTCTGGCCTATCGTAAGACTATTTGCAAAAGCAACTTACTGAGATCTAATTCACTTAAATGATTTTAGCTTGCGCCTGCAATACTTACGGTGTTCCGTTATTGAAAGAGAAATACGTCAGTTTGGATTCTAAACTAATTAATGCAGAATCTTTCGGCGAATTCCGCATTCAGTGTACGTTGTGAACAAGTTCCTTGCATCTTTGAGCTCCTCGCGAAATCCAATCCGGCTGAACAAGTCAATAAAGGCTTAATTAGTGTGATCGCTCATGATATTTCGTGGCTAAGACACATGGCTGTGAGTTATGAAACTTATTTCTGATCAGACTCTGGAAATGGGCACACGCGTCGACCATTTACTTCCTCGAACCGCCTCAGCCGATGTTGGTTGTGAATTATCATGTGTCTTTGTCATGAATTTTATCTAAATCAGTTTTAATATTTCAGTTTCTCTAATAGTTTCGTACAATGGGAAGTAGGCTTATTGGTCATAATAGTTTCACTGCATCTTTGGATTCTTTCCTGGTTTTCGGAGGGTAGCACTGTTGCAATTTTACATCGGTTGGGAAAGTACCTCTTCTGAACGCTGCGTTAAATAATTGCTGTAATGCTGCTATGAAATTTTTTTAGTTCTTTTAGATTTTATAAGAAATAGAGGTCGTATTTGCTGATTTTCCTTAGTTTTTGATTTTTTGATATGTACTTTTATATTGATTGGAGCTGTATATTATGTGTTTCTGATTGAATTCCCTCTACATTGTTTATTTAAAGTGATCGTTTTCCGACTTGGTTGGGTTTGAACGACTTTTCAAGGTAGTCAGTATAAGAGTGTTTTCTCGAAATCAGAATTTGCTACTTGTTAAACCTAGTATTTATTTTGTGGAAAATTTGGTTTTTGTCTTTTTATTCTATGTGTGGATAGACCATAACATTTGCTAGATGATGTGAATGAATTTCTTTTTAGGAAAAGTCTCAAGTATGCCATATCTATTGTAGGTCTAGTTTAGTTTTAACTAGTCATACGTCAGTTTTGTTCTAATTTTTTTTAAGTTTGCGTGCTCGTGTAGTTGCCAATAGCGGTCTTAATTGTGTTTACTTTTATTAGTGTTTATGATTTTTTTGGGATTTGATCTGCTTGTATATTGGATCTGTTATTTTGAGATAGTGGTAGAATGTGGTGAGGGATCTTGTAATGTTGCTGACTATGTTTTAGTTCATTAT
>BOPP01000359.1:585301-600459 GCA_017312745.1 Gryllus bimaculatus | reverse complement strand
AAAAGGGTCAAAGGAAACAAAAGGGTCAAAAGAAACAAAAGAGTCAAAATATTCAAAATAGTGGCTTAAATTTTTTTATAAATATTGATTGGAATTTGACTATTTTTAGAGCGTTGAGAATTTGAAATACATTCAATGTTCTTAGAAATAACCTTTCTCATCCGTTTATGACAATCAATAAGTTTTTCATAGAAAACGTGGATTTTAAAACACGTTAGTGTTTCTAGAATTGATTTGGTGCTTAGTTCGAGGAATATGAGAGTTTCTTTTTTGAGTGGAAACCTAATGATTCAAAATCACAGCTACAAATATTGCATTTTCAAGCCAGTTATTTCAAAGAGAGAGGACTTAAATCAAAAAGTAGAATACATACTATCTGGTGTGTAAATTTCAGCGTTTTAGGTCGAATAGTTTAGGAGATAATGCCTTTTAAATTTGACTATTATTCTTAGTGTTGAGAAGTCGAAGGACAGGTTTCAATTAAAGATTCTAGAAGGCACGTTTATCCTCCATTATTGACAAACAATTAGATTTTTATAAAATACATGATTTTTTTTGCATAGTTTGTGAAATATGCGCGTTTTGCTTTTGAGTTAAAAACTAAAGGTTCAAAAACGCAGTAACAAATATTGCATTTTTAAGCCGGTTATTGTAATAAGCATCTTTTAAGACATAAAAAAGTGAAAGTAGAGTACATATTATCTGGGGTGTAAATTTCAGCGTTTTTACTCAAATTGTTTAGGAGATAGAGCCTTTGAAATTTGACTATTATTATTAGAGCGTTGAGATTTCGAAATACTAAGGTTTTAGATCAAGGGTCTACCTACCTAGCACGAAATTTCATGGCTAAATATCTCGTGGTACCCATCTTTCGATTTTAGGCTTAGTTTCTAAAAAAATCGCAAAACTATCGGCATAAACGTCATTTTTTTCCAATTAACAAGGTAGAAAATTTCCAATTAAGCTAGTTCTGGTTTTAAAAGAATTTCTCATTAAGACTCAAACTAAAATGTGATATACATACAATCTCGTGTACAAATTTTAGCACTGCAGCTTGAAAAGTTTAAGAGATAGCGCCATTTGAAATTTACTATTATTTTCTGAACCTGCAACATTCGAAAATACAATGCTTTCAAATGAAGGTTCCTAGAGGCCACATTTCTCATCAGTATATGACAAATGACGACATTTTCTAAAACTACAAGAATTTAGAAACACATCCGTGTCTCTATATATGATTTATGTTACATAGATTGTGAAATATGCGGGTTTAATTTTTGTGTTAAAAAATGTATAGTTTCATCAATCCATGGAGCGACGAAATTTTCCGATTTTCGACCTAACACGGATATTTCTGAAAACCAAGGGCTATGCACGTAATTTTATGGCGAATACACTAATGAAACCCATTTTTCGATTTAACACAAATTAAATAGTAGTTTACATACTGTCTCATGTGCAAATTTCAACGCTGTAGCCTGATTATTTTAAAAGATATGGCATATTAAATATACCTATTAGTTTGAATTCATTTAGAATTCGAAAATACTATACTTTTAACTTAATGTTTCTACAGGGCTCATTTGTTACTAAACCATGAAAAAAGATGACATTTTCAGAAACTACATCAATTTTGGAACACGTCTGTGTTTCTAGAATATATTTATACTGGATAGTTTTTAAAATATGCAGGTTTCTTTATTGTGTTAAAAAATGAAAAGTTTCGTCCATCAAAAGATCGACGAAATATTGCGATTTTTGACCTGACATGAATTTTTCTATAAACCAAAGTCTATGCACGGAATTTTACGCCGAATACACAAGTGAAACCCATTTATCGATTATAAGCTTGGATTTTTAGAAAATGGAAAAATGTACACCGCAAAAGTAAATTATGCGCAAATAACGGCGCTGAGAATTGCATTTTCATGCAGGTTCTAATTAACTGGGATTCTTCATTTAAGACTCAAACAATAAGAGTAATATGCACACTGTCGCGTGTGCACATTTCTGCGCTGTAGCCTCATTAGCTTAGGTTTTCTCTATTAAATATACAACTATTATTTTGAATACAATGAGTATTCGAAGACACGATACTACTAAATTAATGCTTGTACTGCTCTCATTTCTTATTCAAACAATAAAAATTATGACTTTTTTCAAAGTAAATAAAATTTGATTAGGTCTGAGTTTCTACAATATATTTATATAGGTATATATGTTATATATACCTATATATAGGTTTATTTCTTGTGTAAAAAACTGTAAAATTTCGTTGATCGACGAAATTTTGCGATTTTTTACCCCGCACGGATTTTTCTGAAAACCAAAATCTATAACCGAAATATTATTGCAAACACACTAGTGAAACCTATTTTTTGATTAAAAGGATAAGTTTTAAGAAGATCAAAATATTTACGCCAGAAACGGTTATTTCGCCCATATAACTGTGCTAGGAATTTCGAAAAATATTAATTTAAGCACTGCCATCTGATATTCTATATACAAGTAGAGTACATTAAGAGAAATTCATAGGAGATAAAACCCCAATCAGACAAATAGTTTCCGAGACACAGAGAAAATAAGAGGAGCCTCGAGTCATCAAGTACAAAAAACCCCTCCATTACGTGCCAAATATCGAAAAATATTAATTTAAGCACTGCCATCTGATATTCTCTATACAAGTAGAACACTTTAAGAGAAATTCATAGGTGCAAACGAAACTCCTATCAGACTAATATTTTCTAAGATACAGGAGAATGAAAGAGGAGCCTCAAGTCATCACGTACAAAACACCCCCCCCCATTAAAAGCAAAATTTCGAAATATATTAATTTTAGCACTGCCATCTGATATTCTGTGTACAAGTAGAACACTTTAAGAGAAATTCATAGGTGCAAACAAAACTCCTATCAGACTAATAGCTTCCGAAATATAGGAGAAAAAAAAGTGAGCCTCGAGTCATCAAGTACAAAACACCCCCTCCTTACGTGGCAAACTTCGAAAAATATTTACTTTAGCACTGCCATCTGATATTCTGTATACAAGTATAACACTTTAAGAAAAAATTATAGGTGCAAATTAAACACCCATCAGACGAATAGTTTCCGAGATAGACGAGAAACAAAAGGAACCTCAATGGTTCAAGTTACAAAACGACCCTCCCTTACGTGCCAAATTTCGAAAAATATTAATTTCAGCGCTGCTATCTCTAATTCTGTCTACAAGTAAAGCACATTTAAAGAAATTGATTGGTGCAAAGAAAACTCCAATCACACGAATAGTTTCCGAGAAAGGCGAGAAACAAAAGGAACTTCCATTGTTCAAGTTACAAAACGACCCCCCCCCTTCCGTGCCAAATTTCGAAAAATATAAATTTTAACACTGCTATCTGTAATATTGTATACACGTCAAACACATTAAAAGACAATGATTGGTGCAAAGTGACTCCAATCAGACGAATAGTTTCCGAGATAGACGAAAAACAAAACGAACCTCAATTGTGCAAAGTACAAATCGACCCCCCCCCTTACGTGCCAAATTTCGATAATATTAATTTCAGCACTGCTATCTCTAATTCTGTATCCAAGTAAAATACATTAAAAGTAATTGATTGGTGCAAAGCCAACTCGAATCAGACAAATAGTTTCCGAGATAGATGAAAAACAAAAGGAACCACAATTGTGCAAAGTACAAAACGACCCCCCCCCCCTTACGTGCCAAATTTCGAAATATATTAATTTAGCACTGCTATCTCTAATTTTGTATACAAGTAAAACATATTCAAAGAAATTGATTGGTGCAAAGCAAACTACAATCAGACAAATAGTTTCCGAGATAGACGAAAAAAAAACCTCAATGGTGCAAAGTACAAAACGACCCCCCCTTACGGGCCAAATTTCGAAAAATATTAATTCCAGCACTGCTATCTCTAATTCTGTATACAAGTAAAACATATTCAAAGAAATTGAATGGTGCAAAGCAAACTCAAATCAGACGAATAGTTTCCGAGATAGACGAAAAACAAAAGGAACCTCAATGGTGCAAAGTACAAAACGACGCCCCCTTACGTGCCAAAGTTCGAAAAATATTAATTTAGCACTGCTATATCTAAATCTGTATATAAGTAAAACACATTAAAAGAAATTGATTGGTGCAAAGCAAACTACAATCAGACGAATAGTTTCCGAGATAGACGAAAAACAAAAGGAACCTCAATGGTGCAAAGTACAAAACGACCCCCCCCCTTACGTGCCAAATTTCGAAATATATTAATTTCAGCACTGCTATCTCTAATTCTGTATACAAGTAAAACATTAAAAGAAATTGATTGGTGCAAAGCAAACTCCAATCAGACGAAAATTTTCCGAGATAGACGAGAAACAAAAGGATCCTCAATTGTTCAAGTTATAAAACGCCCCCCCCCTTTTCTTACGTGCCAAATTTCGAAAAATATTAATTTAAGCATTGCCATCTGATATTCTGTATACAAGTAGAGCACTTTAAGAGAAATTTATAGTTTGCAAACAAAAGTCTAATCAGACGAATAGTTTCCGAGATAGACGAGAAACAAAAGGAACCTCAATTTTTCAAGTAACTAAACTAGCGCCAAATTTCGAAAAAAATATTAATTTAAACATTGCTATCTGATATTCTGTATACAAGTAGAACACTTTAAGAGAAATTTATAGGTGCAAACAAAAGTGCAATCAGACGAATAGTTTCCGAGGTACAGGAGAATTAAAGTGGAGCATGGAGTCGTCAAGTACCAAACACCCCCCATTACGTGCTAAATTTCGAAAAATATTAATTTAAGCACTGCCATCTGAATTCTGTATACAAGTAGAACACTTTAAGAGAAATTCATAGGTGCAAACAAAACTGTAATCAGACGAAGAGTTTCCAAAATACAGGAGAATCAAAGTGGAGCCTCGGGTCATCAATTACAAAACACCGGTAATTACGTGCCAAATTTCTAAACATATTAAATTAAGCACAGCTATCTGATATTCTGTACACAATAAGCACACTTTAAGAAAAAATCATATCAAGCAAAACTCCATTCAGACGAATATTTTCCGAGATACAGGAAAAAAAGTGGAGCCTGGAGTAATCAATTACAAAACACCCCCCCATTACGTGCCAAATTTCGAAAATTATTAATTTAAGCACTGCATTTATTTAAGCACTGCACTATTATTTTGTATACAAGTAGAACACTTAAAGCGAAATTCATACATGCAAACAAATCTCCAATCAGACGAAATTTATTTAAATTTTATGCTAAATTATATCAGTTTGCTTAACAAATGTTACAGATCCTATTTTCGTTAAAACCTCTAAAATTTTGATAATATTGCAAAAATTCAAGTGGATAGGATTGTGACTAAAGGAGCCTTTGTGCCTAAGTTTTAATATTTTTGTAGGCTCAACTCAAAGTATATTATGTAACCATTACAAATTATTCAAGAAAGTACAGTCAAACCTACTGATAATACAAGAGTAGCAACCGATCACAATTTCTTTTAAACACAGTTTTTCATTTTACAATTTTTTAAAATTTACTTTGCCAAAAAAAATGGACTTCTTCAAAAAGTAATTATGTTTTAAATCACTTTTGTTGTACATACATGCAACAGCATGGTTTTACCGCTGTTAAAAAATCCATTTTATCGTACCCAGATATGATCTCTGGAATACTTTTCAGCCACTCACATGCTGCATTGTGATCGCTGTCATTTGCTTCTCTGCTGAGTGTTGCAAGAAACTTGATGTCTTGTCTTCAATGATTCCACCCATCTGTTTCAAGACTTAAAATCACTCTTGCAGCCCTTTGTTTGGAGAGTGAAGATTTTTCTTGCAACCATTAATCCATAATAGATTCTTTCTTTTGAAAATTGTATACACTCTTGTCTCCATTATTCCAAATTTTTCAAAAATTGCATGGACTAGCATTCATCCTTTGCACTCTTAACACTTCCACATGTTCTTGCAATATCACGTGTTTCTCTTCCCAAAACTCATCATCCACAGAGCTCTAGACCAAAGACATGGTAGGTACTTAACTAAAAACTTGTACGGTTCAACCGCCTTGAATATTCAAAGCTTTTCAAACAAGTATCTTGGGCTGGGAGGAAAAGGACAGCATATGCGACATTGGAAATTTGTCAACTTATTGTGGATCACCCTGCATGCCTCAAGCAGTTATGAAGGTCATTTCTTTGTTTTTCCTTTCTGCAACTGCCAGGTTGCCAGCTCAAAACAAAGTGAAGAGGCTGTCTGTTTCCGCGTTAATCAGCTTCTATTAATAGCTAGTAAACTTACATGCATTTTATATAGCAAACACATTAGACCAATATATTTTTCCATCGAATGCAGTTTTCCTTTATTACCAGGTTCCATTTTCGAGGTTGGCTGCATATGCTGCAGTAGCATCAGTAGTTTTCAATATTATTTTATAACGAGCAATAAAAATGTACTTCTAACTAACGTTTCAGGAAATCAGTAATGGATGAAGTATTCAAGACAATGGTTGTTGCTGCAGTTAGGTGCTCCATTGGGAAGTTCAGGTGAATGCCCTAGACTTTTGGCAAAAGGTAATTGAGCAGCAAATGAGCAACCAAGGAATGATTGATGGAGTTTTCCCATCTGTGACTTTCTCAAAAGAAAACAGAAAGGTAGTTACAATGACTGCAAAACAGATAAAAGTAAGAATTGGTAAAGTTTTAGAATAACTGGCTCAACTTGGATGTCTTCAGGTATTGTTAATACATTTGAATAATTGTTCTCATATTTAATAATGAAGAGAAGTTGCATAACTTTCTCCTTCCAATCCAAAAAATGCTTCAAAAATATTTTTTTGAATTGCTGTTATCTTATTTCAACAAATTATTATTATATTGTTGTTACAAAGTCACCAACACACTTTCAAACTTTTATAGGTTCTATTGACAACAATAGAGGATTGTAATTATCAAGTGGTAACGAAGGCGGTATTAATCGTTCAGTACATATCAAAACTACTCTCTCAACATGGGGTACTTTCTTCACCATCTGAAGAAAAAGATTAAAAAATTTTGCCTGATGTTGTAAGTTCGAATTGCAAGAAAAGTGATATTAGTGTACCACAATGTGTACCAGTTTTGGACACCTTCGGAGCAGACTACAGTGAATCGTATCGCCCTGCCCAAAAAGTAGCACGATTAGTTAGGTATGGAGAGATAGAATCCTCATATGCAGTGCCCTCTCATGATAATTCTGAAATGTGTTTCAATAGTTCAGACCAAGTTATAGATGCTATTGTTAAAGAAAGTGATATCAGTTTACTGCAAAGAGTTTATCAGGATCAGCTCAATATAAACAATCAAGAAGAAAGAAAAATGGTTTCTAAATGCATTACATCTGAAGAGTTTTTGGCAAAACTATCAGAGATTAATCTAACAAAACATGTAGCAAGTAGATCTGAATGGCTGGATTATTGCTGTGATGATTCGAGTTCTTTACTTGATGACATTTTGGCTTCTAGTATTGGTCGATAATCAAATGCTGTTGATTGTTATTGAGAAGTGAATGTATTTCCAAGATAGCATGACTATTATAATGTCATCATGATGTAAGTGGCATGTTATACTTGTTACAAACATTTTCATGTAATTTTATGTAACTGAATATATGAGAACTAATGTTTATATTTGAAGCTTTCATTGGGCATTTTTAAATGTTTTAAAGAAATATATTTTTCGTTTACTGAAGACTTCTTTAAATCTTCTGCACCTTGCAGAAAACTGTTACTGGTATTCCAGATCAAAACACACATTCATACTAGACTACGACAAGATCGTATACTTCGTTTCTTTACATTCCTTTCCCTCTCTTCACGAAATGCAAGGTTGTTGGTGAAATGAATTATAAGCTGATAAAAGCATTTCGTTGAATAATAGAGGTGGAAGAGTTGCAAACATTTCAAATCTACTGTTTACGGTTAATTTGCAAAAGCATATTTTAAGTTTTAAGGTCGGAGTCATCTTCAGAAATGAGGCATCAAGAACTCCAAAAAGGAGAAAGATCTGAAATTTTGACAATCCCAAAATGTGTATTTTTGGTATATAGTGGAGCTGAGCTGGTCATGACATCATCCCCCGTGTATAAATTCTGCAGAACTGGTAATTTATTTTAATCGACTGAAATTAATTCTTAAGATGCGTTTGTAATCAAAACCAGGACTTCCATTTGCAGCAATTTTAGGAGGCAAAATTCCTCACAGATTCACAGGTTTGATATGATCTGCAGGTAGAATGTACATTTTAGATGGACTTGAACTTTATTCCTTTGTGAGATTATGAACTTCACAAAAATCCAAAATCAAGTTTTGGTCAATTGTGGAGATAGTCAGCAAATACATCATAAAAGTGAATATAGTAATACCAAAAAACTTTTAACTACAGGAGTGAGTGCTCCATAATTTTGCAGGAATACTTTAGAGCAGGAAAAAACAAAAGAACTTGCTTTTCAGTTGGGTTTTCTTTGACAGTAGTTTGTTTAAATGTAGTCCACAAAGCAAAACTGGGTCGTCTGGATGGCCTAGATCGTTAAGCAGAAGTGTCGTAGTGATCTCGAACTGAAGGATCATGGGTTCCAGACCAGTCTCAAGCATGGTTGTATTTGTGTTTGTCCTTATCATCACCATAACATATCACCTTGATGTTAGTGTCCGTCCTTAAAGATAAGCGGGCACCAGGAATAAACGACATAGAATGTGAACTACAACTATTTTAAATGAAAATAAAAAGAAAGATTAATGTTCTAGTACTGGAAACCAGAGTAAAAAAAAGAGTGATTCTAACTCCACCTTAAATAGTTCTGCCTCCTTGATTTAGAGGAAAGCCATTCTGGGCACGAAAATTATTTTTTTATTAATGAAACATACAGAAACATAATTAGTAGTTTATCAGATGCTAAATAATTCTTAAATACAATCTGATAATTTCATTGTTTAATATTAGTTTTGTGTACAAATCTCAGTTCAAAATTTCTAGGTCGCTTCATTTACAATCATTTTATATCCCTCCCAACATTTGTGGGAGGGGCATGATTCCTCACCTAACCCATCAATGCCAATTTAATCGTTGAATGAATTATTTCAATAACTAACTTTTACTGGGGACAGTGTAAAACTAAATATTTCTGAAATAGTATACATGGAGTATTGCGAGTGTTTGAAGGAAAAGTAATAGTATAAGGGTAATTATGTGTTCTAAGCAGACTGGATAAATGTTCCATATTCTCTCACAATAACAAAACGTTTTGAAAATCCAAATAAATCCTACTAGAGTTAGGTAAAATAAAAAATTTTTCATATTATATTGTAAAACTTATAGGACATTAAACAATGTAAGGTATTCCTACAAACAATAATAAAGAAATACAACCTTTAAATTACAGGTTATACGAATTTCTTCACAACATTAAAAGCCTTTTAAGTTGTTCTCCCTCACATTTTTCCTCCAACTAATTTCCATATTATCTGCATTCCTTAGCCATATTATAACTTACCTTTTTTCATGTGTCAGACTGAAAAGAAATAATTAAAGATGTCATTGCCAACAATATTTTTTTAATTCAATAGCAGCTTTCGATGGCTTAGCCATCATCATCAGTTGTCTGCTAGATGGAAGCCACAAAACGACTACTGAAAAGAAAACCATTAAATTGTATTGCCTCACTGAATTTAAAAATAAATTTTCAGGCACAATTTAGTCCATCTCATTTTCTTCCCCAAAATTGATTGCATTGTTAAAGCTTCAATTGAGACAAGCACAAAAGTGCTTCTAACCAAACTGCTTTTTTGCCATGGGAGGAAAAGTGGCCTAACTTCAATCTCCAATTCAAGACATTTAGGCCACTTATGCTCTATTATTCTCTCTTCTGTGTGTTTAGGACAAAATCACCTTTGTGATACCTTCATTCTTTCCAAATCAGCCTTGAAAGCAATTTTGTAATTGTAGCTCTGTAAATTTTTTCTGATTTGTAGTCTAAATTTCATTGAAAATTCATTTCTTTCGTTTTTGGACTTCTGGTTTCACAAACCTTCTTTGTACAATTATTTGCATCCAATGCTTCATTACTTTCCATATCAAATTCATCTTCCAAAAACACTCATTGTATCATTACCGATTTTCATTTCCATCTGTATTTTCAAACAGATTTTCAGCATTAACATACATTCCTACATATTGCCAATTCTGAATCACTGGTAAAACTCAGAAAAATTGACTTTTGAGTCCTGACCAAATGACTTCTAAATCAAACTTCCTTTATGTGTAAAAACGGCCAAGAACAGCTCCTAGCTATGAGATCTGAGTCTTGTTGTGGACATGCCATGTAAGAATATAGCTTTGTCTAATTTTGATATACTATTTCTCCACAATGTATATTTTGGACTCGCACTTCACTATTATTTTAATTAGACAGATTTCCATCTTCTATTATTATTTACATCTACACCATTAACCCATGTAATTTCTTTTGATTGTCCTTTTTCTTTTCCCAGCCTATATTACTAATTAACAATTAACACATATATAAAGCAACCTCTAGAAATGTGAGGGGAGCAAATAGTTACCTTAAATACCTTGGAAGATGAAAAAATCCGATGAATCAAAATCAATTTTAACTGAAAAATGCTAATATTTAATTATGTACATCCACAATCACTCATGATGCATGACTATATTCTCATACATATTGTATCACTGCTTACGACACAGTTTGCATCATGTGAGAAGGGAAAAAATGCTTCAGTTCTCATTTGTACCACTTCAGTACAGCCAATTCTTACTGTTCCACATACTTGACAGCAGTTTTTTTACTTTCTCATATATGTATGTATATACAAGTAATACATGTAGTACAGAGAATTAACGTAGGCAAAGAATGGCGATTTTTTGACACGAAAACTTGGTTTGGTAGGACCTGATACAGAAAAAGGGGATAAATCTTCTTAACATGGAGAAAATTTTCCCTCTAACATGTTGTGTAGTCAGATTTCAGAAATTGTGGGTCTTTGATACTGAAAAAGGCCTTTTTCAAAATGCCTAGACATCTGTGAACAACACTAGCGCCTAAATCACATGTGCAGCTTTCTCTAAATTCCCCGATCGATCTGGCTCCTCTGGAAGCTCTCCAATTTTGAAAAAACTCTTTACATTTTGGTGGTACTTGAAATGAAACCACTGGAAACATTTCAAAATTTTCTTAAAAAATAACTCAAAAATTTTTCTTTAAATTCCTTGTAAAAATGCAGTGAAATACACCTATACAGGTAGCTTAGCTCATATTTTCACTGTTAACTCTGAATTTTCAAAAATTGCAAAAGATTGAATTTTTTTCAGCATCTTCCCAAAACTACAAAATTAAAGGTGGAGAATTTTGTTTCAAATTAAATTTGTTCTCCATAATTAGTTCTTTCATTAAGGCCATGTACATTTATTTTCTTAATTTTAGCTTTCACGCAATGTTGTGTGAAATATGAGCAATATTAAAAAATTACAAAAACAGGAATTTCTCAAACGGTTCCAAATTTTTTCTTTACACTTTTGGCAGGTTTAGTGCTAAATGTACTACATGACATAAACTATGTTTTGCTGCATTCTTTTGTAAAGACAAAAATTTTTTGTCTGGTCTCTCACATTGTTAATATTTAAGTAAGTGGCAATTGGGTCATTATATTACATTTATGAGTTTGTGTGCTTTGAATGATTTCTAATAAAGTTTCTGGAAAACTCAAGTCTTCTGTGAAAATGAGTTCAAATTTCCTCTTTTTTAGACGCCATTAATCATCATAAACACCATTAATCAAAAAACGACCCCAAATTCTTTTTTTAATTTTTTTGCATGGAAAATGCTAAATACAGTATTTAATGTGTCAAGTATTCTTTTGTTTAAGAAAATATTACACAAATGTATTTTTTATGCATTTTTCACACTGTTAATATGCATATTTCCAGCAATTTGGTTACATAATCGGATTTGTGAGTGAAAGTGCTTCGAATAACTTCCAATGAAGTTTCTCGAAAACTCAAAAGTTTTCTGCGTAAAAGAGCTTCAAATTTTGCATTTACGGTAAAGTCTAAAAAGATATTTTCGTAAAAACAGATCCAAAGTTTTCAACAAAAATTGCCATTTAGGACGAGGTTTCACTCTTCTTTAATATTCATAAAGTAATATATTGGTCCTACTATTATGAAACCTAAAAAAAATGAAAAAATTTTGTAAAATGTTCTTGAGGCAGCAATAAATGGCAGCTGGCAAAAGGATGGGGCAAGATCAAAACATTAAGCCCGAACAAAGAAACTAGAAAACTAGTATGAGAAAGTCTGCGCCATTCTGTAGCACCACTAGTTTGCTGCTGTGGGTCACCAGTATTCTATTGTTCTATCATTCCTCCATTATTTTGTGTAATTCAGAATCCATTGTTCTTTTTCTAACAAAGAAAATTATTTGTTTAGAACATCATACTTTTTCACCTTCCCTGCGATTTATTTACTTTATTAAGATTACTAAATTTCTACAAATTTCAACTATGACCCAATTTACAGGCTTTCTTTTGATGAATAATACCTTAGTTTTTGCAAACATACATGTGCACAGTGTTGCTTCTGGAAAACCAGAAGTTCATTCACACAAGACTCCAGAATCGTTAGATCAAAAGGAAGTGTCTAAAAGTCAAATGAATAATTCTAGGAATCACTTCGCTTAACTCAGTGGGTAACAAAGGAAGCACTAACCAAAAACACCTGGAGGAGCCTGAGCAGGAGCCTGGCTCCACAGTATAATACACATAGTGCACACATTTGACAAGATAGAATTGGTTTTCAGTGACCATACACCATTTTTGGCTGTTTAATCTCAACAATACTTTTTTTTAGGCACATTGAATTATAGATTAACTCTCTCTGTCACCCTTTAAAAACAGCAAAATAAGAATGATCAACAATACTAATGTTTTGAAGAGTGTCCCAAACCCAATATATTGTTGATAAATAAGAATGAATTTAAGATTATCTATTTCATAACTTATTTGTGAATGAATTTGTAATACTTTAGACAAATGAAAATTAATTTTATATTCCTAATCAATTTTCCAGGTTTGAATTAATACTGCAATGTGATGTAATGTTAAAACAATTACTAATTTAATAAATACTGCTGTGGATACAAAATTTAACAAAGAAAATAATTAGAGACCGATCAAAATCTGTATTTCGTAATGAGTATGTAGGTCCAAGCAGACAAAAATACATTGTACACAATTTATTTTCCAATCATGAACAACTGTATATTAACAACTTTGCTTTTAAAAATTATTTTTTATTATTTTTATCTTTCTCGTTTGACTCTGAAAGGCATGCTAAATGAGATAAGTACATCAACATTTTCTATGGCATTATCTATTGGTAACAATAAAACATCTTGATCTCTCAGTTTGATCTCTTCAGGTTTCTTGAGAAATTATGAAATTCTTCCTAACTGTACAATACTTATTTACAGTGATCATAAATATAACTTTTGTACAAAACTCTTATTTTATTACACAAAAGACTTATGAACAAACCACTTTTAGGTGTTTTAATACCAATGCATACCCTCAAAGCACATAAGGCAATATTTTCCAACTCGTGAATTATGTACACTTCTTAGATGGCTACTTCAAAATATACAGGTACTGTTCTGAAGGGAGAAATCTCTAAGAACATCAACAAAAGTTAAATGGAAACTACTGTGAGGTTTGGGAAGTTCACTTGTAAAAAAAATTATATTAAAAAAAGAAAAAGAAATTGGTAATGTTTAGCAATATCAGGACAAAGCTTGTGTTGAAAAAAATACTTTGATATTCATATAAACAGCAATACAATGAACATTAACAACATAACGAAGCAAATGAAGGCAAATAGAAAGTACTAGTAGAAGCTAATATTATGAGCCAAGCAAAATAAGAAAGATCTCCTGGTTGCACATTCACAGGCACTGAACAGTTTTTTAATCCAATCAACATGCCTCTGGTCTGCAGAGGCCATGAAAAATGAATGATGACCCCTGAAAAGAAACTATTGAACCTTTTCATACAACAGGGTTCATCAATATAATCTGCATTTACAAATAAATTATTCTGACAGTTGTCTACATGATCTAATAGCTAAATTTGTTTTCACAGCCTTTGATTGCTACAACCAATCAACTTACCAGAAAGCAGACGTTATGACATAGCAAACCAAGCGTTCCTTGAAATGGAAAAGTAGGCAAGTTCATGCCAGAATTAACATAGCTAATTTTTATGATCACAATACCATCAATTTTCACAATTTTTTAGGTCTCTGCTATCATTATTACTATTGCTGTCATTGTTTATGTTATTGTTGCATTTCTCATTGCTTTCCGAATTGGAGCTGCTGTTGTTTGTAGTGGCGATTGTGGTGATGGTAGTGGCGATGTTGGTGGTGGTGGTAGCGCTGCTGTTGTTGCTGTTGCTGTTGCTGCTGCTTGAACTGCAACTACTACTACTACTACTACTAGTGCTACTGGAACTTGGGCTTGATTCTCTTTGAAATCTTTGACGCTTGTGATCCCTAGGATCTTGCTCTATATCATCTACATCACTGTCTTCTGAATTTTGCTGAGGATGTAGGGAACTGCTGACCACAATAACTCTCTTCCGAGAGTGGCTTTTTCCATCAGGCCTAAAAATGCAAGAAAATACTGCATGTAGACCAAAAAAAGACCAGAAATTAAACTTTTTTTAAGGTGGCTTCATAAGCATAAAAATATAGTTTCCGGTAAGAGTGACTTTTTTTTCAAAAAAATAAAGTGGGCAAAAAGATCAGGGGTATACATGTGTTGCCATGTGAGGATGATGATCATGTGTGTGATGTGGTATGTCCTGATGCCTTTGGAGTAAGATGGAACTCACATCTATAAATCACATAGGGGCACAAGCTATTTAATTGATTTAAAATATACTGAAAATTCTTAAAAAATTATTAACTAGTGGTGCATCTGAATGGCACAGACTTGCTTGGACTAGTTAGTTTCTTAATTGTTGGCCAGATCTAGCTTTTGAGCCAAATCCCATCCTCTTCCCAGCTGCCATCTATCGCAGCCCCC
>BOPP01000359.1:565629-585284 GCA_017312745.1 Gryllus bimaculatus | reverse complement strand
TCCCCCTCAACTATTTGCTCAACTTTTCGTTTTCTTTATGGCAGAAAAGAAAAAAATTACTTTCAGAATATAATAGAAGAGTAAAAACTAATCCTATATGGAAATTTGGAGCCGATTTTACACAAAATTGGCATTTAAGCGTTACTGTAAATGCAAAATTTAAAACATTATTTACAAACAAATATTGAGGTTTTGAAAAAAATTTTTGGATGTTATTTAAAGTACTTCTACTACCAACTGCAATAATTATACAAATTGCTGGAAACATGCGTATTAAAGGCATGAGAGATATTTAAAGAAAATTACATTTGTGTAATTTTTGAACATACAAAAGAATACAGCAAAATTAATTTTATGTCCTCTTAAACAGTGGAATTAGCACTATCCATAAGAAAAGTTTCAAGAAAAAATTTGGAGCTTTTTTGAGAAAACAGCTGTTAAGCGTTTCTGAAAAAGCAGAATTTTAGCTTGTTTTAACAGAAAACTTGACTGTATAGGATATGATGTATATTATATGATATGATATGTGATATGATTGACTGTATATGTAACTTTATATGATATTATTTCAAGAACATGTACCTTTAAATGCAATAACGTGCAACAAACCGCTGCTAATGTAAATATTAATGATGTGAGAGGCTAGGAAAAAAATTAAGTTTTCTAATTTTTGAAAAAACGAAAGAATGGTGTTTTGTCATCGCATACTGTACATTTAGCACCACCCCTACCAAAAGTTCTAAGAAAAAATTTAGAGCCCAATGTTGAGAAAATCTTGATTGTTATTTTTTTCATATTCCACATATTGTAGGCAATATCGTGAGAAAACTACTAAAATATGGGGGGAAAAAAAAAGAACAAATGAAAGAACTAATTAAGTAGAACAAATTTCATTTGAAGGAAAAATGTCGATCTTCAATTTTGAAGCTGTAGGAAACCGCCAAAAAAATTTTTAACTTTGCAATCTTCGATATGTTAGTGTTTACCCTGAAAATCATCCCTATCCCCTTTTATAAGTGTATTTTACTCTATTCTTACAAGAAACTGTGTCAAGGCCCGCCATGAATTATAAACATAGAAATGAATTATTAAGGAAGTGTTTATTTGGATTTAGAATTGTTCATGGTGACTTGATATGTCATTATGTTGTAGATTTGTTATAATAAGTGTGGTAATGGAAGTGTAGTACAGTACCATTTTCTTTAAATGAAATAATCTTAAAGTGAGGAAGTTCAAAAAAGAGCAAGAGTGCTGGGGTAAAAGGAGAGGCGTGAACAACATTGTGAGAGCAAGCGAGAGCATGAACGACATTGTGTGTGAAAGCAGAGCATTGGAGTTGCCAAGTAGCAACACACTAATACATCATGGATTACTTGGTACCAAACTCTGTTTGTTATAAAATGGCATTCTCTTGAAAATACTTGTGTGGAAAATTTTGACATCAGGTTAGAGTTTTAAGTGTTAAAATACACAAAGTGGCTTGTATTATGACATTTGACAATGAAATAAAACTTATGAATGTTTACTAAGCATGTTTAAATCATTTATTTAAGATTTTTTTAAGTTTGTGAGTGAGTAGAATAATTTCCTTTAGTGTGTACAACCCCACACTGACATATTGTATTCATGAGGAAATTAATGAAAATTTTAAACGATGAATATTCTGATATCAAACACCATACTAGCAAAGAGAAACCACTGAACTTGAAATCACATATCACCTACTTTTTGTTCCCAAAACCAGTAGATTATGTAGTTTCAAGTGTAACCTTTTGAATATTTGTATCTTTGAAATTAAATATTACATACAATAGGATATAAAAACATGTTTCTTATATAAAGCTCAATCAGTAAGTATGATCAATGTTTGTATTGTAACATTTTGATGATCACAGAAATGCAGCAGTAATGTTAAATGTTACTACAGGAACTTTGCTTTGTACACTTTTCCATGGAAACCAAGTTCTTGAGGAGTATAATAAACTCCATGGCTGACACAAAACTGAGAATTTAAATTAGATGGAAAACAAAGTGGACTTCATATAAAACATATTAACGAAAGCAAAATAATAGGCCAGATACAAAATAAAGAACTCTTGAAAAAGTGTTAAAATGGCAGCAAGGCAAGTCAAACTATGAAAATTGGATCGCTGTCTTCTCCGAAAATGAATATGTTGAATTTTGATTTCAACAGAAGAATGCAACACTACCACATTGAGTTAAGCCAGTGATGCCAACACTGAGTTTAGAAGTAGAAATGATAGGAGTGGTGAGAGTATGTTGTGAAATTCACATTTCATTTCATTTTAGGTGTTGGGTTACATGAAAGACAAGGAAAGTTAATTTGATTGAAAATAGCTCTGAAATACATAAGTTGGAAACGTAATAGAAGAAAATCAATAAAATAAATTTAGCTGATCACTTGAATAGTTGTCACCCTGCATGACGCAACACACTTGACTTAATGAATGACATGGTCTGTGTTGCAGCAACCCTTGAAATTGTATTAGTAATGTAATAACATTAATATTAGTTGGTATGCCAAGGAGAAAGAGAAGAGAGAGCAGGGGGAGTAGAGGGAGGATGAAAGGGAAGCAGAAAGAGAGGAGACAGAAGAGAGGTTGGAGAAGGAGAAAGGGAGAAAAAGAATCAGAACTATTAGAAGACAAATGATAAGAAAACGAACAATTGAATTGAAATTGAATTAATGCCTTATTTTACTTGACGAGACTCAGGCCATCAGGCCCGCTCTTGTCTGACCACGCAAATTTTGCTACGCTCCTTTCTCCAACTAGCGGAGAAAGGAGGTATTTCTTGGGCGATGAACAGGTGTTTTGAATTTTGCTCAGAGGCGACATATAGGTATGAGGATCTTTCACATGCAAGTAACATGGGACAGCCGGCGTTACTTCCCCTCTGAAGGAAGGCGTACGAAGGATATTTTCGCCCTTAAAAATCCATGGCGTCGATCGGGTTTGAACCCGCCAAGGAGTTGAGTCGAGTTAAGTTGGGTTTGAGTATAACAGACAATTACAACATCGCGCTGACAAAAGAAAAGAAATAAAAAAAGGACAAAAATGTTGACTTAGCTCCACTTCAGAAAAATATCAATATTTATGCCTCTGGTAGTGTTGTTTATGTTAACATGGGATACTGAGCAGGCTGCTCCAGAACATTGGTAATAAATAAGCAAATCAATTTCAATTTGACAGTGGTGTTTGCTTAGAATGTATCACAATGGAAGAAACATTATTATATATTGCACCCAAGACCCAAATATTAATTGAACCTACCCTACAACATTGTTTACTTGTTCAATAGTTAGATTAATGGCACAATTATATTATTTCCAGAAATAGAGCATTTAAAATTTATAAATCTTACTTTAAACAGCAGACAACCTATTTCCTAATTACATTATTATCTATTAAATGTTTTACCTGGACAGGCCATTGATGTCCTGATGTTTTGTAATTGGTAAAGTTCCTAACGAAGGTAACAATTCATCTGCACTAAGACGTGGTGCATCAGGAAAAACCCTGCAAAGAGAGAACATGAAAAATCAAAAGAATTCCTGTCACTCAAGACACAAAACCTATACAAGTACTAAAATTGAAAATGTATATGCTTACAAGACAAACAAATTTACTCTCACAAGAGCTTGTGAAGACTCTCTCTCTTACAGGACTCACGTTTGCAGACTTCCTTAAAGTTTCTATAATAAATTTATTTATTTAATCATAGGGAGAGGATGACACCAATGGTTAGATATACATATTTAGCAGGACATGTCTGTATATATAGTGATTGTTCTGGTGTACATACTTATTTCCCCAAATCCGCAAATTGTCCACATTTTCGTGTTACAAATAGCAATTGTCTTTTCAAGCACAGTACTCTAATGATTTTCCTACAATTACATTTGCTTACTCTCTTTACTGCAGTATTTTAGACACTAAGTTGGTGTACTGTGTCAACATTACATGGCGGTTCTTAGCATGTTAAAATAAATTGTTTCCATTAGTCTCAGCATCGTATCACACTCCTTATCTAGAAAGCCGTGAGTGTATTTTTTCCAAGTATTTTAGATTTTACAGTTAGACCAGTAGAAATAAACAGGAAGAAACAAGTCACCACTTCTACTATATGCTTGAACAAAAGGGTGTCAATTTCAGTATAGTTTACCCATTAACAAAGCAGTGTTTGCTGGTCCCCAAATGGTATAATAAAAAAAATAAGTATATGTTTACTGTTCAGTTGAAAATACAGAGAGTTCTGCAAAAGTGGGATTAGCACCACTGTTTTAACATCCTTTGCAACATTCGAGGAAAAAATTAAATAAATATTTCAAGCTGATTTTGAGGAAAAATGTTTAAAAATTATTTCACGCAAAATTACACAACCTCATATCAAGATCTTTCCTTGAACATATTTTCATTGAAGAAAAATATCCCTACCATCAATATTAAGTTGCATGAAGAGCCAAAAGAAAATTTTGCGATTTTCAAAAAAACCAAGAACATTAGCCAAAATGGGACCTGAGCGATCTTTTTAAGAGTCCTTTACGCTACACAAGGTGATGTTCAATAAAAATATTTATGAGAAAATTTTGAAATTGTCGAGGCTTTGTGTAAAGTACCCCCCCCCCCCGCCACTGATCAAAATACCCATTTCAAATTCATAGGGTCTTGACTTCATAAAGAGTGACCAGAAAATACCAATTTCATACAAAATCATCTGAACATGTAGGGACTAGGGATAGACCAGCGATGGACGGTTTTGCAGTCCATCAAATTCCTGGAATCAAGGACACACGAAATATGGATTCTCACAATACATCGTGTTAGTTGACAGTTAGTGATTTCATCTAAGGAAGCCATAAGTCCCATAAATGCAGTGTACGTTTCTTTTCCTTGGGAAGTGGCTGTGATCTTTTCCCAATGGATGGTGCAATCCGGAGCCGATCTACTGTCGGTTAGCGGGGTTTCCTCAACCAAGTATCTCCCACCAATGGGGCACCAACCAAGCCTGGACAAACTCTAAATTCCCAACCAGTCTCCAGGCATATGCAGTAGTGTACGGGGATCATACATTTTTGTTAAATAATGAACATTATTGTTATTGTACAATATTGTATATCATTTATGTAATGTAGATATGATAATACACAAAATTATTGTTTAAATAATTACATAATTTGAGCATAAACTAATATTTAAATTAATTTTGCCAAATGAAGGAAGGTAAACGAAAACACTAGCTCTGGCGGGGGAGGGGGGCATGCCCCCTCCCTGGATCAGGTGCATGTTAGAGTAAGTGTGAGTAAGGGGCTATTGATAGGACAAGGAAGACAGAGGAAAGATTGCACGTAGTCTGTGGCCCATTTGTTAGGGTACTGTTTGCCTGGTGTTGATCAAAACCATGGAAAACCACTATTCAGAGCAGGCGGCCTGTAGAATTCTCCACAAAGTGACTGAATTCAACCTAGCCAACAAAGTGGTGTCAAAAATCTTGCCACTGTCTATTCTCAAACGTGGAGCCACATGGTCAGAGGCCCTGCAGTGACATCAGGTGATGTCCTGAGCTACCTCCCCCGCAATACACCACGTTAGAGGAAGTCATTTACTACACATATGAACAACATTTATTCATTATATTCTGGGCCCCTGGTAATGAAATGAGTTTTTCTGTTGAAAAATCACAGATTTCTGCTATTGCATTACTAATAAGAAGGCTCTGATTCTGGTGATCTAAAAATTCTTTGAAAATGACCTATAAAATGACTTGAAAATAAGAGAAAAATTATGTATTAAGTGACTTTTTAAATACTCCAAATTTGTATGAAAATGTTTATTAATTCAATGAATTTTACAATTTTAAGTGAAATGTATTTATATAAAATTATATTTAATATAGTCTTTATTTTAGGAGGAAATGTAATCCTTAGTTCTGACCTTCCAACAGTCGGTTTTGAAAGGTCGGGGAAGTTATCATAGATCTTGAAAATTTTGAGGGTTCAAAAAACAAGAGTTCACTGCATTAGTGAATATCATCATGAACTGATGATACAATAAATACTTTGTTTTAGTGTGTCATAGTAAATTCTTGAAGCATGGACTAACAAAAACAGGAAAGGAAAACAAAATGTCTAAAAATGACATGAAGGTCAAAAGACCTAAAATTGCAAAACATAATAACTATTCATTTGTCACCTACGTGTTATGATAAACATTCATTTACAAGTTAGCTATATCTATAATGCATCAATGAAACATGACATGTCGTTAGAATTCGAATACCTGCTAACAAGCAATGACCTGAAGTTAACACTAATACCTTAAATAAAACTGAAATCTGACCATCAAAAAAGTCCTAGATCAGAAATGAATGTGCAACAAATATCACTGAATTAATCAACGTTTTACTAAGGTATGTGAAATGCTACTCGGTTGGTAGCACACATATTCATAAACAAAATTAAAAGTAGTGTTTAAATAATACTTCAATTTGTTATTTTTATAATACATTCTTGGTCTGCACATTTCACACTATGCTTTGCCTTAATAATTTAAGGGCTTGGCTCTAGATGGTTCTATACCAAATTGCATTCAACCAGAGAAATAAAAAGATCAAGCTTCAATCCTCTATCTGTTCCCAGAGTAATGAAAATATTTTAATGGTACAGCATCCATTTGTTACACCAGCATCACAACACTTATACAAAACGTAATCATTTATAGTGAATGTGTTAGTATGATTGGCTTAATTTTGATTAAAACATGGTATAGCATATCTAGAGCTAAACCTTTCAAGTGAATTTGTTCTTTTGGGGCCACACAGAGTAGCTCCTCACCTTACAAAACTGATCATCCCTTATAACAAATAATAGCATTGATTATGTAACTTTTAGAAATTTTTTGTCATTCCTGAAAAGTTTCAAGTCTTGAAAATATGTGTCATTGATAAATTTATATGCATTTTCCTCACAGATGACTCAGTTGACGCTCAGAACTTCAAACAACTGAAGGTGTTTAAATAGGCCCTTTGGGTCACTCCATTGAGGTTTTCCATGGAGGAGGAACTAGGGGTGATTAGGGATTTATGCACAGAATCTTTTGGTGGGGAGGGGTAGTGAGCAATGTATGTAACTTAGTATATACATATAATATACAAAGTGTGGGTGGTTTCACTGGTGAGGCAAGACAGTGAACATTACAAGAAAAGAATAGATTTCTAACTCACTGCTGAATGACTATAGAAGATATTCATTATCATAAACTAATGTAAGGAAGATTATATTGTCCTTTATCACAATTATTGGTTTAAACGAAGTAAACGAGAAAAAAAACAGCATACACTACAATAGAACAAACTGATCAAGCAGATTTCCTCAGTTAAATGCTGCATTTTTCCTGGACCAAAACCATTTTATAATGGATAAAGGAAATGTACACATACACTAATATTTCAGTAATTCACATACCTCCTAAGGAGGATGACAGCTCTCCTAGCTACTGTATCTTCTGGGCGCACACAATGAGTGATTTCATCGGCTGCAAATCCACTGCAATAAAGATATATTTTCAATTTATCTTTTCATTTCAAGGATGCCTCAATACCTCCAAACGGTCAAAGCTATGTAGTGTAAATAAAATGTTGCCTTTCTACATCAAACAAGGTTGACTTTTACTTCCTCTAGTATTGTCACAATTTTCCCCTCTGAATTTTGTGGAACCAAAGCAAGGAAACCAACTACCAGCTTGACTTGTAATTTTTCTTTTCCAAGCAATCTTTGGTAAATATAAGTAAAAGTCTATATAAAAAACTGAAGACCTATGGAACTAAGGACTTACCTAAGCACTGTCACACAGCCTCTCGATAACGGTAAACACAATATAGGTTTGGAGACTCTTATTGGTTTGAAAGTAAATTTGCAACCAAAACTCAGAGCACTGTCACTCATGAAGGATGCAGAAACAATTGGCCTAGAAATAAAAAATTAAAACACTTTCAAGGTGATATACTATAAAAAATTACAAAACATCTTATATTAAACAATATAATACTAACCTGTCAAATATATGAATTGGGTCAATGTGGGACACAATACAACCCCCTGGCTGGTAATCATTGATGACAGCAGAATTTATAAAACCTTCAGGAACAATTCCAGCTTTCACAAGTGGCCTAATTACTAATTGATGAACCCATTCAGGTATTGGATCAACTTCCCCCTCAGGGTACAATCGTTCCATACCAGGCCCTCGTTTTGATAGCTGAGAACCATAAGTATAGCCTTCTCCAAAGAAGTACCTATGTGCAAGAAAATGAAAGAACACTTTTTAAGCTACAATATAACTTTTTTGTTATTTTGTTCATCATTATAAATTCTCTTAGAAAATTGCTCAGCTGTGAACATTTGTCAACACAAAATACATTTCAATTAGTAAATAGTAATATTTATTTTCTCAAATTTCATTGTATGTTAGTGAAAACACTATTATAGCATGAAGGCATCAAATACAAAATTTAAAACCTACATATGGAACAGAAGATAATCTATCTGTACTCACTTGCTTCTGAGAGGGGCTCGATCCACTGTGCATTGTTTGTATTTGCCCTGATCTGCAAGTTTGACAACTTCGTCAATTTTTCTCTCTATTGCATCACATTCTTCACTGTCAAACAATCGACGTTGTTGAATGCCAGTATGTATTTGCTTCAGTAATACCAAATTGTCATCGACACTGTGATGTGGTAAATACTGATTGGTATTCGGATACCTAAAAACATTTATTTCATAGTACCATAGGCAAAAACACCATATTAATACCATTCAGTATAGTAATATTTTAGTTGCTCATAAATATTAATACATCATGTATTCCATAATAATTAATAAAGAAGAAATAATGGGTGGAATAATTTCAGTTACAAAATATGGGACACCTGGTAGGTAATCAAGGACACGGGACTTATAAATAAACGAACGGTAAAGTACATTGAAAGGCAATGTAGAGACTCAATTAACCTCTAACTAGAGTTTGCGTAGACATGATTGAAAATACAAGAATTTCGTTCGTTTTCGGAATTACTAAGGTTACATTTCTAGCACCACCTCTCGGTTTCCCTTTATAACCTAGCGCATGTAGCTATAAACCACATTTCGCGCGTTTATGCTTACTAACTTCTTTTTCTTGTCATGTGGTCTAGCATTTTTCTGCTTAAATTGTAACTTCTGCCTTAAATCAGTATATCCAGCTGCCATTCTCCAATATAGCAACTATTGCGCACTTCATCGCTCGCACTGCCGCTGTCGTTCGAGCCTCGAGCACTGACGAATTCAGAATGCTTTCTATTTTTCGTGTTGGACGGGTCAGGTCCAACGAGAGCAAAGCTGATTGCCAGGGTGGGGATACTATTAGAGGGAAATTCAAACCTAGAATGAAACGAAAATTCACAAAGAAGTAGTGAAAGTAGTTTTCTTTCCTGACCTTTTGTTTCTAAAAATGTGTAGCTCTTTTTACAACAATATTTTATGATGGTATTATTATTATTATTATTATTATTATTATTATTATTATTATTATTATTATTATTATTATTATTATTATTATTTTGTTGCTATTTTGCTGAAAAGGCTTTTGTTTGCAGACGAGCATTATAGCATATCAAAAGTTTTAGGGAGACGTATAGAGAAAAAAACAACTCTAAATGGTTTTAACTCCTGTGAGTATATATAATGATAATACAAATATAATTTTAAGCTGTTCCTTAGACTGAAATGTTGACTTGCTCATTAATATATATTTTAGAAGAAAAACTCATTGGCAATGTTATCACTGAAACAATTTTGTTTTTCATTTCTCAAACACCTCCTGCAAAAATATAGATTTTTTTCGATTTCTCTGACATCTTAGAAACTTGTAATTGTAAAACTTAATACAGAACGCGGAGGTGGACTTCAATATATATCAAGAATTTTGTTATTTCAATTTGAAATTAACAAAAATCTTTATATTTAAAATGCCAAGGGATTTCGTTTAGAATGAAGATCAAGCTTGAAACTCAACCAAATTTCGTGATTTGTGCTGTAAATGAAAATGTATGGCTTGTTATTAACTGGTTTTATAATATAGACGCTAAATTTTAGTAAAATGATAAAATGAATAGAATAAAATCTCATCGTTTATCATTGTGTTGTTTGCTTCTGAGCGTTGCAATTGGTCAATTGAAACCATTCGATTTTAATATGCTAGAAATGTACTTCTCCCCTATAAGTCACATATAGTTTTTACGTTCTTTGACGAAAATAAATCAAATCAAATTACCCGTCCCAATTCTTATTTAATATGCTTGAATGATATCAAGTTAATAGGATTTGGCATGTAACACATTGCATTGTCCGGCTGGATCAGGGATTCCCAGCGAGATTGGTGTCGACCCTTGGGGGTCGATGGAATTGAAAAGAGGGTCAATGATGTTCAAAGGGTCGACTAAGGGTCTTTAGATGAATGCGAACTGGCAACTGTAATCAAAACCCCCATCAATTACATACACACACACACACACACACACACACACACACAAACGTTATAATTTTCTTACACAGAGAAACAAAACATACCTAATAATATATTATAAATTCGTTTCTCTTCTTTTGTATCAGGTATCAGTCGTTCATTCTTAGGATGGGGTCAACTTGGTTGATGCAGCTGGTGCACCGCACCAGTTCGTGGAAATAAGGGGCCTCACTAAGGACCACAAGGGGCGGATGTCGGTAAAGATAAAACAAATGCTTATTTGCTTATTTTCTCCATTATACCAACCATATTACGTATTCTATAATCAAAAAATAATTAAAGACAACTGATAATGATGGCTAAGACATCGAAAGCTGCTATTGCATTAAATAATATTGTTGGCAATGACAACGTCTTTAATTATTTTATGAAAAATGCCAAAGATATCACACCACAACACCTATATTCTATAATCAAATTTAAAACAATTTCAAGGTTGATTGCAGACAGGATCCTTATTTCGATTTTTGCTCCTCGGTATTTTAAAATGTGTTTATGAAACTGCTAAGGATGTTTAGATAAGTCAACAAATTATAACTATTATTCAAAACAATATTATATCGCAGGAGAAAATAGTCCCAGGAATACGCACTGTAGAAATGTTATTGTTAGAAAAACTTTCAACGTTTTGTAACCATTGCAGAACAATGATTACACACTCAGAAGAGGAAACGACTTCCATTATTGCAAATCGATATATTTATAAAAATATTGGTCTAAGAAATCCTTAACTTGAAGACATTTATAAGCAATCCTTTGTGTTTTGTTTATGTATGACACGTTGTAGACAATAATACGTTATAAGGGGTCGATTGGGCACACACTTGTTTAAAGGATCGATGAACGAAAAAGCTTTTCTTCGTTAAATTTCTTTACTTGACCTTTCCTTCTGGTTTCTGGTTCATTTTTATCCTCCGCACCTCTTTTGGATCCACACACTACCTTACTTACCCCTAATCCAATGTCGGCTGGTGTCCCAACAGGCAGGAGGTTGCTCCTCCATCAAGTGACGTAAATGCAATTTTTATAATTTAAAACACGAATATATAATAGCATGTAAAGTGTCAAGTAAAGTAATTAAAAATAGGTTAAATAATAGTTTGTACTGAAACATTACTCACATACTTTTATGCTTAGTGTCCGTGTCAGGCATACAATTATACGCCTTGCGCGCACGTGGTTCAGACTTTTATTTCCTCTGGGCACTTACGATTTTACTTTCCCTTATACTGTGATGTGTAGTCACAAAGTTCATTAAATGGGAATAATAAATTTACATAATTATAAATATGGACGGTAGCAACAATGGGGTATAGAAAAGAAACCGAGATAAGCTTTGTTTAGGGCACAATATAAGCAAACAGAAGAGATAGTGGGGAAAATACATAATATGCTAATAAATAATGCAGTGAAAGGACACGTGAGCAATTTCTGGGGGGCAGAAAATAAGAAGAAACGAATTCAATCTCTCCCCCTCTCCCTCCCTCTCTCTTTCTCTCTCTCTCTTTATATATATATATATATATATATATATATATATATATATATATATATAAGAAAAAATTGATTTCGTTTTTTAGAAAATTTTGAAAATGTCCGGGTACTTCTTGTAAAGTACCCTCAAACTTTACAGATTCTACTCCAGCCAGTTCGACACGAGGCGCTAGTAGTGCTCACAGACATCAGACCGACGGATAGACGGACGGACGGACAAATAGACAGACAGACGTTTTGAAAAAACACTTTTTCGGTATCTGGAGACCCCAAAACACGTATTTCCGTTGAAAACTCGAAATCTATTTTCCGCAGCATTACATAACATTCTCTATATTACGTATATTACTCCTTATATAATGTACGTATACAGGAAAGTAAAAAGCATCCACTCGATATCTCACCCTCCCAATCCCACCCCTAAACCCATAACCTTAGGAAACCAACAACCCATAGCCCAAAACCCACAGCAAAAATCCCCTATCAAAAAGCAACCCGTCCATTATCACCATAATAGTCACTTCATAAAAATAAACTCAAAAATCGTCAACCTGAAATAAAATAATCTGCCTTCCCTACATAACCTCTAACAAAATAACATTTCTTTTACAGTCTCAATAAAATAACCTGTGGTTCTACAGAATGGCACAAACTTTCCCGTATTAGTTTTCTATTTCCTTTGGTCTCGGCTAGCTAATCGATCTAGTCACATATTCTTGCCAGCCGCCATTTATCGCCACCAAAAGTACATTTTTTGGCATTTTCTTAATTTTTAAGTTTCCTTATTGTCCAACGGAAATATTATTGTAAGATTATTAAAGAACAGTAAAACCTCTTCATAAATGGCAATTTATCTTCGAAAAATTTGGAACTGTTTTAAAAAAAACTGTCGTTTAGGCGCTTCTGTAAATTCAAAATTTGCACTTTTCACAGAAAACTTTTACGTTTTCGAAAAATTTCATTTGAAGTATTATAATTCACAAATACAATAGTGTTTACAAATCGCAGAAAAAGTGCATATCAACGGCGGGGGAGATCTTTAAACAAAATTACATTTGAGTAATTTTTGAAAAAATAAAAAAGCAACAGCGAAATTAACTTTACGTCATATTAAAGAGTGCAGTTAGCACTATTCGTTCGAAAAAATTTGGAGCCGTTTTTGAAAAAATGGCGTTTGAGCGTTTCTGAAAATGTGGAGTTTTGAGGTATATTTTTACAGAAAACGGTCGTTTTCGAGAAACATTATATTTAAAGCACATGTACTCATAAACACAATAATGTGAGCAAATCGCCGCTAATAACGACAGGGGAGGCAAGTCAAAAAATTACATTTTTGTAAGTTTGAAAAACCAACAGAATGGAGCAATAAGTGGTTTATGTCATAGAGTACATATAGCACTATCTTTAACAAAAGTTTAAAGAAAAAATTGAAGCCGTTCCTGAGAAAATCTTGTTTTTTGTATTTTTTTAAATTGCAGATATTTCATGCAATACTGCGCGAAGACTACTCAAATTTTCATAAACATGTACGTGACTTTAATAAAAAAACTCACTGTGGAGGACCAATTGTGTTTGAAGAAAAAATCGTTATCTGTAATTTTGTAGTTTTCGAAGTCACCGAAAAAAATTCATACTTTCCATTCCAAAATTCAGTGTTAAACGTGAAAATCTGACGTATGCCACTTAAATTTACGTAGTGTAGGGAAAGTTATGTTATGCTGCGGAAAATCGATTTAGAGATTTCAACGGAAATACACGTTTTGGAGTTTCCGGATCCCGAAAAAGTGTTCGTCCGACTAGTGTGCGTGTGTGTGTGAGTACTACTCGCGCCTAAACCATATATTGGACTTTTTACAAAATGAAGAGACCCGTCTTAATCTGGCTCGTGTGGAAACTTTGAGATTTTGAAAAACCTTCTTCAAAATTTTGGGGTACTTTACATAAAACCCTCCGGACATTTTAAGGCTAAATGTCCCGACACTAGTACAATTTGTAGCCACCACGTGGCAGCTTCAAAATAAGTAAAATTTACTTTACCAATAACGTCTGAACCAATGGTTCGATTCTCGAACTCTAAACTGCATTTGACGCCCTTTTAAAATAGAATTTACGCTACGATGACCTTTTCCCAAAAATCAAACAAAAACGCGAATTTGAAATTAGTTCAAAAACTTCCGAGAACAAATTTTAAAAAGTGGCCTTATAGCGCGATGGCGACATGCTTCCTGAATCCAACGCCGTGACAATCTGCAAAATCGACAAAATAGGAGGGAGCGTCGTAAAGTGAAATTTAACCAAAATGCCTTGCAACCCTCCCCCCCCCTTCCACTACTGGCGGCCGTTGCGTCACCCACCGGCCCGTTGAGGGCCCTCTGTCACGAGCGTGTGGCAATAACGGCCAAGGCCCAGCGGTTAGAGGCGGTGCTACGTCAAAGATTAATTTTTAGCTCTGCAAATAATTCAGCAATTAAAAAATAACAGTATCCTTTTTTACCTTTATGAGTGGCCTGCGATGACGCAGTTATGCTCGTTTTAACAAGTAACAGAGTTGACACCCTTATGATCATCTTCTTCTCCTCAACTCCAAGGATGGGTTCATGACCTGTTGTCGCATCTATCAATTTCATTTCTATAACGATCTGCCGCTGTGTCTTCTACCTCGCGTTCTACACATAAACGCTTGCTTTAGCCCTATGGTGAGAGACAACTTGCATAGTCGAGGCTTGCGAGCACAACCGCATGGGTGAACAAATGAACATCAGCAAGAATATTTCATTCGTTATCGAATTCCACCAAGCGATTTTCGCCGCTAACTTATATACCGCTAGCTCACGTGGCTGCCTCCTGACGGATGGACGGACTGACGGATGGACTGACAGACTAACGGACAGACAGATTGTCTGATTGACGGGCTGACAGACTGATGGACGGACAGACTGACGGACGCACTGACGGACGCACTGACGGACGCACTGACAAACGGGCTGACGGACGGGCTGGCGGACGTCCTGACGGACGGATTGGAGGACGGCCTGACGGACGGACTGACGGACGGATGGAATGACTGACGGTCGCATGACGGGCAGACAGCCGGCCTGACGGACTAACGATAGGTCTAAAGTATGAACGATCGGCCTAACGGACGTACCGTCGACCTGACGGACGGACCGTCGCCCTGACGGACGGACCGTCGGCCTGACGAACGGATCGGCGGACTGACGGACGGGCAGTCGGCTTGACGTACAAGCATTTGGCGTGACGGATGGACAGTCGGTCTGACAGACGGACCGTCCGCCTAACGGACAGACCGTCGGCCTGACGGACGTACCGTAGTCCTGACGGACTGACCGTCGGCCTGACGGACGGACCGTCGGCCTGACGGACGTACCGTTGGCCAGACGGACATACCGTCGGCCTGACGGACGGACCGTCGGCCTGACGGACGGACCGTCGGCCTGACGGACGGACCGTCGGCCTGACGGACGGGCTGCATGACGGGCTGCTGACTGCATGACGGGCAGGCAGTCGGCCTGACGGACGGACAGATGGCCTGACGGACTGACCGTCGGACTGACGGACGGACCGTCGGACTGACGGACGGGCAGTCGGCCTGACGGACGGACAGACGTCCTGACGGACTGACCGTCGGCCTGACGGACGGACCGTCGGCCTGACGGACGAACCGTCGGTCTGAAGGGCGGACCGTCGGCCTGACGGATCGGCAGACTGACGGACGGGCAGTCGGCCTGACGGACAATCAGTCGGCGTGACGGACGGACAGTCGGACTGACAGATGGACCGTACGCCTGACGGACGGACCGTCAGCCGTACCGACGGACCGTCGGTCTGACGGACGAAACGTCGGCTTGACCGACGGACTGTTGGCCTGACGGACAAACCGTTGGCCTGACGGACAAACCGTCGGCCTGACGGACGGACCGTCGGCCTGACGGACGGACCGTCGGCCTGACGGACGGACCGTCGGCGGAACCGGTAGGCCTGACGCGACGGACCGTCGGCCTGACGGACGGACGCGTCCGCACAGTGGTTGATTTCCTTCATCTAGCGGTATTAAATATTATCAAGAGAAGGTGAAGCCCACGTTTGTTGAAAATTCGTCAGAATTATTCCTTGTGCCATTTTCCACTATTTTTGTAAGGGGGAAAACGACAAATATAATAATACTTCATTTGGCTCGAGTCGCTTGATAAGGATTGCCAGGTTAATCAATTTGGCAAACCCCTTAAGAGATACTCCATGCAATTGCCTTAACTCATCTAAAGGTTCATGGAGAATAAAACTCAAAATTGAAGTAAGTACAATTCTAATTCATTACCTAACTGTGCAAATAAAAAATATTAGTAAAAAGTAATCAGCAATACTAAAGTTACGATTAGTAGACCTAAGATCTTGAATCTGTTATTCTACTTCACCGTGAACATAACCCCAGGAACATACACAAAGAACTTCAAATCTTTCCGTCGGTTGACTGATTAACTCCAGTTTGATATCCCAAATGCTTCTTATATTAACTAGATTCAGAAGAAATCAATAGGAAATGAAGCAATATTTCATTGCCACGAGTACTTTAGATGATTTTCGAAGGTACAACTTTTCGACGTGATTGAAAGTCTTGTGGGTCGACCTTCCTTGCGTGTCTCGAACGTTTTTTCTTCCCTATTGGGAAACTATCATTGCAATTCATGTTTAAAGACATCAGCGTCATAAATTAATTATTTTTGTGCAATGCTGAAAATATACCCACCGTAAACTGCTGACATAACGGTTTATTGTTTCTAATATGCGGTTTTTTCTGGGAAAGCATTCCGTAGTTCACATCACAACCCGCTCCTCACTCCTTGTAACACAACAGAGCGGGCGACCAGCGACTTTTCCATCTATCCCAGTGATGTTACTATAACTGCCTAAATTTGAAACCACAACTGGGCCAAACGGGTGTTACCATCGTTCGATGTACCACTTCCTTGCTTTGGGATGCACAAAAGTAGTTCCATTTTCTTGTTTCGATAATTTTGGGAGAAAATTATTTGCGCGTTTTCCTGGGAATCTCTAGTATCATTTCTTTCAAATCCATTGAACCCGCCATTTTATAAAATATAGTCTGTAAGACATGTAAAGAAGGGTCTCGAGAGGAACGGAATTTTGCCGTGAAAAGACCAAACATAAAAAGCTTACATTTGCGGGACAAGGTTTTTTAAAATAAATTCTTTAAAAACTTCTTTCATTTTCTATGGAGATGTATCAATTAAATTAAGAACTTATGAGAGGCTGCTTTAAACATCATCAGTGAATTATACCTTTTTTCCCATCATATATTTCAAAAATATTGTTGATATACAGATATATCGGCACGCACCAAATATCAATTTTTGGATGGGCTTGAAGCCTTAATGTTTTCTTCTAAACGAGCTACTATTCTGCATTTTGTGCTTATGGTGTTGTCACCCTTCACCAGAATTTGAATTTAATGGGATTGGGTATAAAGCTCTGCGTTGTACTTTTTCACACTTTTGTTCCCCTCAAACATGTATATAAATTCTTTTTTTTCTTTACCCGTGTCTACCGCTTTCGTCGTTTTCTGCGCTTTCCTAGACACACAAATTTGTCCACCTAAACATCGCTGGAGTCCTTGCGCGAGATTCTGTCTACCATTTCTGTACTGGTTTGCCTTCCATTTGTCAGAATTGGACAGGGTAAATCTCCGTGTCTTCTCACTTAATACTGCTCTGGAATACCTTCCATAGAACATTACGAGAACGTACACAATTATGCAGGTTTTTCTATTTTTCACGTAAATCTGTGGCTAGAGAGTGTTACACACCGCTACACGCAGAGCTCGATACCTCCCGTCGAGTGACTGTGCACAGCATCCTCTGAAAAAACTTCGATTTTTTTCGGAAAGGGGGCAAATTGGCAAAAATAGAATTTCACCATTTTTTGTTTCAGGAAGGTTTAGATTTATACCACATCGTGCAAGACCATTTCCTTGGAAAATTGCTTTGGCAAACAATCAAGATAACTCAGTTTAAATTTTTATTCGTCACTAAAGAAACCTTGTATCAAATATAGTGGTATACTTTCTCATATACAATACATCGCAAAAATTTAAAATTTTCAATTAAACGTTAGTGCATTTTAAGACATACTTTTTTAGAATTGTCGTTCATATCGAAACAATGAAGGCGTTAAAGATCCTTAACAATTCAGTGGCAATGGGCAATATCACCCAAAGGCCGTCAAAAGGTAAAAGCGGGAGTTAGGCACGGCGCGCGAGCAGCCTCCGAAGAGACTCGCTGAAACATACCTCCAATCCTTCTGGGAGGAAATGAATGTTGCACTTATGGGGGACTGGTTAAACAGTCCTGGGGCAGGACTATTAGGAACCCGCATCACACGTAAGGTTTTTTTATTCGTTTCAAGCATAATTGTATTTTGATTAAATAGCCGCTGGATTCTGGAAATCAAACCACTGTGCGTCGGCCTGACGGGGAAACGGACCGTCGCCTGACGGACGGACGCGTCGGCCTGACCGGACGGACAGCGCGTCAGCTCACAATACGGACGGACCCGGTCCAGCCTGACGACGGAACGTCGGCTTTTAGACGGGACAAACGGACTCCATAAGCCTGACAGGACGGAAGAAGATACCGGCTTTACCGGACGGTCTGATGGACGGGATGGGGAAACAGAGACCTGGGACCGCACGGGCAGACGGTCTGACGGAATGAGGACGGACTGAGCGGGCGGAATGACGATGGACTGAAGGAAGGACCTGCGGGAAGTGCTGACTGAAAAGGACTGCTGGGACTTTACTAAAATAGTTAAAATAGTCACAAAATAACACAAATAGTCAAATTGGGTTAAATACTAGAGATAGATCGACGGACCATTAGTCCAGTTTTCTTTCGTCCGGGGCCGTCAGTCCGGCCGTTAAGCCGTTTCGTGCTTTTCCGTCAGGACGGGGATCCGTAAGTTGACATGCTTTGTCGATTCCCACATTTAATCGACTTGCTGGGTCGATTCTCATTTAATCGACTTGCTTGGGTCGATCCCATATTTAATCGGGGACATTTGGCTTTGGTCGATCCCCCCCCGGAGTCCTTTATTGACTTGCTGGATCGATCGCCACTTTATCGGCAATTGCTGGGTCGAATCGCTCCCAATTTATCGACTATTGCTGGGTCCGATCGCTCACGTTTAATCGACTTGCTGGCTGAAAGCACACTTTAATCGGGCCTTGCTGGGGGTCGGATTGGCTTTCATTTAAGATCGACTTGCTTGGGTCGACTCGCCCACTTTTATATCGACTTGCTGGGGTCGATTCGCCACACTTTATCGACTTTCTGGGTCGATCGCCCATCACTTTTTAAATCGGGACTTGCTGGGTCGATCGCCCACTTTATTCAGACTTGCTGGGTCCGATCGCCACGACTTTAATTTCGCTTTGCTGGGTCGAATATCCCACATTTAATCGGACTTGCTGGGTTCGAAAAGCCCATTCATATCGCCTTGCTGGTTCGATCGCTCACTTTTTGGTCGAACTTGCTGGGTCGTCGC
>BOPP01000359.1:544414-557952 GCA_017312745.1 Gryllus bimaculatus | reverse complement strand
GGGAGAGGGGGGAGAGGGGGAGGGGGGGGTGGAGAGGCAGGGGAGAGGGTGGGGAAGTGGGGGGAAGGTGGGGAGAGGGGGGGAAAAAAGGGGGAATGGGGGGGAGAGGGGGGAGATGGGAGGGGAGAAGGGGGTCCCCTCCCCCCTCTCTACTCTGTAGGGAGAAAGTAAATGTGTTTTTCAGCTCACGTAAGAACTTTACGCGTTTTTGCGCGGTGAAAACCAGTAACAGAGAACTTCCCACGAATGTCAAAAGCAGGTTCTCCTCGTAAATGATGTAAAAGTTTTTGGACTTTCCTGTTGAAGAAGGAAATGCCAAGTTTCATCAGAGTGAGTACACAGTTAGTTCGATGAGAGAGCACTATTATAAGCAACTATCGTAACAATAATTTTTTTGACATTTCAGTATCAGTTCTGAGTAAAGAATGACCTTGTAAATTAAAAATAGTGGTGCTACAACAGCAACAGCGAAAACCAAGGTTCGGTCAGTGACGAACATCGTTTTCATCAGGAAATTTCCATAATGGAGTCACGGTGCCAGGGGCGGTGCAATCAACAATGTTGGTTGACAACAGTTGTATACTTCAGCATCACTTCAAATTAAATTCACCTTTGATTACGTATTTTCAGTGGTATGGTATTAATGTGTTATATCTTGAAACATATATTACTATATTGTAGGAGTGTCATATAATCTCACTATTTTCTTATCTAAATCCATCTTAAATTAGTACTCCATGTAACAGTAATTGTACTAGTGAAATACAAATGGTTGAAGGAATACATCTAAAACCGGTGGGTGATAGCAAATGTGTGCATATTTTAAATCAGTATGTTTCACTTATCTTAGAACAAGTGTTAAATACCATGATATTTGTCAATTTTAAAATTTATTTTTCAGTGTGATTTATTACAAGTTAATTCAAATTCTTGAAATGAATACAATTGAAACAAGCTTAAGCATAAAGTAAATTTCCATGTAGACAATTGTAGGTCACTCCATGTTAAAATGTTGTTGGTAATTCCTAAACATTGAATGTTCTATTTTTGGTAATAACGATACTTTTTGGTAATAACGATACGAAAGACAAAGGAGTGAATAACGTTTACCCATTGTGTATCATGTGCAACATGTCTGGCCTCTGGCTAACACATCAGCCCCATGATGCGAACACCGTGAATGCTAGAACTGAAAAATATGTTTTGTGATTCCGGGCGAGCCAACTACTCGTACTAACATCGTTAGTCCCGTAGAAGTAGTGTATGTTATCCTGGTAGAAACCCCGACGCTGGAAAGTGAGATTCGACGCCGATCTATACGTCGTTTTGCGGGGTTTCCACTTCTAGGTATCTCCCCCAGCGAGTGACGGCTCCCACCGAGACAAGTTCAAAGTTCCCGACTGGCCCCCCGAGATGGGAAATGGTGCAGTGGCGGCCTGCGAATTAGGAGGGGCGGCTTCTATGTCCCAACTATCACATCCATTATTTCGTATGTATGCATGTATTTGGCGCGGCGACGTCTCTGCCTCGCGGCCATGGGTTAAGGGGGTACGTGTGGTTAGCACGTAGATATCCCCACGCCGTATTCCGGTCTTCTCAACCTGTGGAGTGTATTTTATCATCGTCACACAGCAACATATACTGGGACATTGCAAGGAAAACGCACACTATAGTCTTGGCTCTACCGGGCATCGAACCTGGAGCCGCGTAGCGAGCACGCTGACCAAGAGCTAGCCATATACATGATTTGAGCTCTTCAAAATATTTTTTGACTGAGGTAGTGTAGTGTTTACACGATTTGCACGCACCGGAAGTTTAATCCTTGTCTGCGACAAATTTTACATTATTTATCCTACGCAAGGTGCCCCATGATGCTCCTCACTACATTCTCATTGGAGGCACCGCGAGAGGCCCAGCTAGTCAGCTTTCAGGCGCCGAAGGAAAAATAAACTAACTACAAAAAGAAAACCCGTGTCAATCTGTAGCAACACGAGTTTAAAATTAATATTGAGGTGTTAGTTATATTTGCTCGGAGTTTTATTTGACTTGGGCATCTTTACATAGTTTATCTTCATAAATGAAGTTTTAAAGACTGATTTTTGTTGACATGTTTAGCAATTCGGTAACTTTTCTATTTGATGTGGGTCTTAGGGGTTAGGAATAACACATCTGCTGGTATTGTAACTTACGATGAAAGTTTCCACCGAAATCGAATGCTATTATTGAGTGAAATAGATTTCTAAAAATCGATTTCAATTTTTCCATCAATTGAATAAAATAAACGATTGCTGTACTAGACGCAACTAAATCGCCCATCCCTAGCTCTTACTTTTTACCTCAGAAATCAGTACGGTGAATAATTGGAACTGATCCTTTCTTGCAATACTAATTGTTTACATAGTATGTGGCATGCGCCCTTCTCTACTTGTTGATCTACTTCTTTCGCGCCCCCATCCAATGCATTATTGTCCATTTCTGCGTTTGTTGAAGAAAGTTTGGATTCAGAAGGTGTAGTTAGTTGTGATGTTCCAGACCTTTATTAGAATATCTTGGTTTTCGAAAATAGTACTTCAAGTTCCTCCAGGCAGTTAACATAATTATTCAATACTTAATTCAACTTCACTGTTAAAAATTAAATATTTAAATATGAAATTTGAAAACAAGATTGGAAAGCTCCTTTGAGCTTCTGTATTCTTATGTTAAAATGAGGAGAAATACAGCACATTTTGCAGGAGAAATACAGCCATGAATTGCATCGACGATTCTAGCAAGACTAGCTGGAGTACTTTCTAAGCTACGCATTCGACTTCAACATTCGGATATTGATTTTCTTCGTGTACTTTCTATTGGCTCTGATGTCACATCGCACGTATTCTACTTTTCCCTAACCTGAAGGTCATTTACATAATTTCTCGGCCATTACAACAGCATCTACTCAGGGATATTTGAACACGAAACGTGCGTTAAGATGCGTGAAATTGATTACGATAAGAAGTCCAAGCGACACAAAGTTGTAGCACTACTAATATCTTTTTATATATCACAGTAACGTTGGTCATTATCACTATTTACATATGGTGACGCATCTCTGTCCATTGTAACTTCCTACCAAGAGTCAATCTGTGTTATCATGGGGCATTTGTGGCACCCCAGATGTAACCTGCATAAATTGCTAGTAACCGATAATATCTTTATACTTAATGAAGATACTGCTCAGAAACTTTGTGTTCACAATTTCGCGAATTTATCTGGCAGCAATCTATGATGCTTTAGAAAAACGTATGTAGTACAATTTTACTTAAAACGGAAAATCACCCGTTTTTGTTGGTATCTCATGAGTTTGGTATTACTTGCGCAACTTTTCTTGAACGATGGATTGAAGAAATGCGGTTAGTGTGGGGGGGTTTAGTTAGGAAATTGGCAACTAGATTTTATGAAGCAATGCAAATCTTTGGAGAATCAGTCATGCCTTCGCGACGTTTTCAATAATTTACGTTCTAACTTTCTCAGGAGTTCGAGGTATCTCCTTTGATAGGTCTTTACCTGCTTCGATATTTTTTTATTTTTTTTTAGAAAATAACTTATTGAATTTCTCGCCTTCAAAAGAAAATTGTTTTTATTTCGCACCTGTGAATATGTGTTTGGAATGTTGTTATCAGTGCTCGCTGCGAGCTTTTGCCTTCAACTGTTTATTGTGCCAGAGAGGAGGAAGCAAGGTCATCGTTCAGAAACATTGCACGAGTAATACATTTCTGGAGTACAATCAAATAAATATCCTCAAAATGCACACGATTCAAAAAGGAACAATCACTAAAGCACCCTGGTTTATTCAAACACCCAGCTTAATCAAGATCCCATCCCATGACAGTATATTTATTTCTTCTGTCCTTGAACATCTCCTGCGAAATTTCTTGAATATCATTGGCTTTATACTTCAACATCGGACACGAAAATCTATATCGGAAACGTATAAATAGAAAACTGCCAAGGGAATTCGTCCTACCTTTAATCGTCTAGATTCCATTAGTCCATTCCAAAAACATAATGTACTATAGAACTGAATTAGCCATTATTGTCCACTTCTGAGGTTGTCGAAGAAATTGTGAATTCTGAAGTTGTAACTAGATGTGATGTTCTACACTTTTATTAGAATATCTTGGTTTTCGAAAATAGCACTTCGGGTTCCTCAAAAACACATGTAAAGTTGTCCTAATTATAGCTTTACTAATTTGTTAGTCCAGGGCTGTCCAACTGGCGGCCCGCGGCGGTGCCATTTATTGTGGAGAGCGAAAGAGTATTGGTCAAAGTGAAAGTCCCTTTCATCCACATAGGGCGAGAACATTCTTCTCATAGCGGATGCGCCTTGCCGGGGGTCTATTTCTAAGAAGTAAAAGGCATGTGGTAGTTCGGACGTACATGGCGCCCCTCCTAATTCGCACCCATCGGCCCCCACTGCACCATTACCCATCTCGGAAGGCCAGTCGGGAACTTTGAGGTTGTCCCGGTTGGAATCGTGACTCACTGGAGGAGATACCCAGAAGTGGAAACCCCGACATATAGGCCACAATAGAGATACCTGGTTTATCAATACTCTGGATCTGAGAGTTTACATAAAAAGTATTTATTTTTAAATATTTCCTAAGGATTGTCCTAAAGACTCGTATTATGAAAGAAAGGCAGTGTAGTAATTTACTACATTTTACCTCTTTAGGTGCAGTCACCTCAGCCCCAAAAAGGTTTTTCTAGAAGTTTTCCAGAATAATCTAGAAGAATACAGTAAACACGAATGGCGTTCGATTTCTTGTCAAGAGCAATTAAATTTCTTATTCATCACCTACTCAAGTGCCTTTACATTCCCCTAAAATAACCTTTTTTATGAGTTTTACCCTCTAAAATGTATGTCCAATTTTTAAAAGAATTTTCTCCTAGAATTCCAAAAAAATGGCCAGTTCTCCCCAAGGAGATCGAGACGCGTCCAATGACACTCCATGTCTCGAAATAGCGGACTGGAAGGTGCCTAGCCATGAGTGACGAATGGACGGACGGTCGAACGCTGTTTGCTCGATTACTGTAAATTGATTTAATAAATATTCATTTCCTATTTATAAATGTGAATAATTGTCAATTTTGAATACAAATTTATAATTTATAAATGTGAATAACAATGATCAGTTTTCAATAAAATAACTACAGCAATAATTTTATCGTTTTTGGACCTTTTGCTTGCAAGTATAGTGCTCTGTCCCTTTACCCACGTTTCTCATGTTCTCTACAGATACGTACTCAGACTCATCTTCTTTACGAAATGGTATTTGTATTTGCACGTCTATGAACTCTGAATGTGTGAGGATTGCGTTGCGTAGTGAGAGAATGTTCAGTGCTCCTGGGTGCGACATCTACTTTGGTCATTCGACCGGCCAGTGCCCCGGGAGGTGGCGGTGTTCCTTCGCGGCTGGAACGTGAGCTCCGGCTTCGGCTGAGTATCTTCCCCAGCCGCAACGACTTGGCTTCTAACCAGTTTCCAGCCTCGTGCCGTAGTGGGGTGCGCGTAAGAATACGAATAATTGAGTAGGGGTGAGGAAATGAGAGGACAAGGTTGAAGAACAAAATATTGCGAGCGGCCCGAGACTTATTTATCAGGGTACTTCTTCGGCATTCTGCTGGGTTTGATCGGACAAACGAAGGGAAATTGACGATCAGAGCAGCCAGCCGCGAGAATTCTCTACCAGATAGAAGCGAATTCGACCCATCTAGGGTCACAAATTCACCACTGTCTAGTTTCAACCCTATCAATGACGCTGCAGTTGAGCCGTGTTACAATATTGGACACAATGAAAAAAATTATTGCTCGTAAAAATGAAAAAATTGGATGAGATAGAAGACACACTACATGACGCGCATGTTATTCAGACCCGGTACAAAGAAACATCAATTTTCCAATCATCCCAGAATATCATATACCCTCGGACTTGATAAGTATACCAGACGGAGGTGCGGTACACAATGGTTACAGTTCTCTTCATGTGATATCTGGAAACGTCAAGAAGATACGTAATGAACAGTTAGACAGATCCCGCTGCGTTCACTGCCCGGCTTCCTCGGTCCACGGCCGCGATAACGCCTTATTGACCCACGAACAACGCTCACTAATCACAACGAGGTCATTCAGAAATATTCATATAGATGCAGGGAAATCTTCACATGCTTTATTTCCAAATAAAGTGACCCTGGGGTCGCCAACATCGTAACACATTTCGAAACTATTGGTGCCAAAAAGCACAGACTTTACCGAATAAGTTACTTTCCTATTCTCTTCAGGGGAGACAAGCTTTTCAGTTTTGCCGCAAATTCTTTTCAGCTGCCATTTGTCGTCGCTGTGCAGGTTTGACTGAATAGCAGATTGAAATACATTTTTACTCATCAATTCCTTTTATGTAATTAAATCGGAGGTCACCCTAGAATCTAGGAATTGAAACTTAATAATGTAATTGAATAATAATGGATCAAAACAGACAAACTCTTATTATTAAATTAAAAAAGGATTACAATTAACAAAGTGTACTTGAACAATTAATTACATCAATAAAAATTATTGAAAATTAAATGTTTGTTGTAACAGTATAATTTCTTTTTTTTTTTCGAAATACTTGCGATTTAACTTCCTTCTCAAGTTGTTCGTGATCCTCACGGGTCCAATGTAAGGAGCATGTAGAATGTGCAGCTCAGTATTTCCATTAATGTCTCTCATAATATTGTTCATTTGACGATAGTGGAGACGTCATGTTCATTGAATGTACCTAACACATTGGTATTGTAACTTAACATTGATTAGATCATGAATTGCAGACAGACATACGTTATACGTCTAATCAAAATTAGAAAAATATCATATTCCTGTAACACAAACTTGCCAAGTCGAGCAAAATACATTTTCATGATTTGCAGGTACCGAAACGAAGAGAGGAAAAAAACAGCTCATAGGTTTAAAAACACCATATTGAGTTCTTTAAAGTCTAGTGACATTAAAATCAGTTTGATTTCTCTAGAAATATGTTCAATGCAACCTATTAGTGAATAAAGAAGTCAGATACAGCAGTGTGATACATTTGTGGGTCGTTAATCGTAGTGATGGCAAATAGCACAATTTTAGATGATTGTAGCGAAATAGATTGTGCGAAGCAAAGTTCTTAAAGTAGAGATTTTAATATTTCATCTTATATAAATTAAAAATATTTTGAATAAAATATACGGAGTTATGGCCAGTAGAAAAGTGTCAATTTCTATGCTTTTCAAGTCAAGTCATGTTTGATTATCTTAAAAGTATTGCGGGGAACGTGGGCACAGCATCAGCCAAAAATCCGTTGATAAAAATAACTTTAAATCGAATTTATCGTGATTTTCTAAAAAGTGGCGAAAAAGGCCGAAATAATGGGGTGTTTATGGGGTTTGTCACATCTCTAAACCCGTTTTAAAAACGGATTTATTGGTACCGATTTGGTTCTTGCATCGAAAAATAACTTTTTTCCACTAAGTTCCTTGGAGTCTCGCCGTCACATGACGCCAGCTGTGTCATAAGTAGTAATGCTCTGATAATGAGAATTCAATCGGTTCGTGTGTTATGAAAATTGGCTACGTAAATCCGTGAAATATTTGCATTTTTTACTCAAAATGTAAGCAGTTTAATTGTTTTTGAATTTCCTGGCTTTCTTAGGTATCCAATAAAACATAGACATATCTCAAAGGTGGCATCGTTTTCTTGCATTTTTTGTCGGCATTAGAACATATGTAATATAAATGTTTTATAGTATATTTACAGATCGTCTCAATTAACACATTGGATTAGTTTTAATTCGAGTAATATTTATACAGAGGAAATTGTGTTTTTATCAAAACCATGTACAGTTTCTCACTTTGTCGGTTTCTAATAGTTTAATTGAAATAAGACTGGGAATATCATAAAAGAGCAGAAACTATTTCATAGGCACATTTTTGGAAAGAAATTGAATCTTTTTGGAGAAAATGTGTTAGAGCTGTTCTGAAAATGAATTTTGAGTTCATTTACTCACCAAAACATTTGATATTGCTAATCGACTCTCGTATTTACGCCCACCTAATAGTGTAGTTATCACGGGTCGTGTGGTGAGTTATCTTTGGCATTTACAATGAAATAGTTATAGGAGTCGTCATTGTCAATAATATTGTTTATTACAATAGCAGCTTTTGATGGCTCAGCCATCATCATCAATTTTCTAGTACAAGAAATATAAAAAAACATGTGTAGTTAAAATGCCTTCTGTGTTGGCCGTTTTCTTGTATGAGTTGCAATTGTTCCATCAAAAGCTGATGACGTTTTGTGAGGTTATAGTTGGCAAAGCAAAGACAGGAATCTTTTTATGATCGAAGTTTGGATGATTTTAAATGTAAGGATTATTGAGTGCAATATGTAAACGTAATGACCAGCAATCTTTTGACACGCCGTTAACGAAAATTCCAGAATTTATAATTATGTAAAGCAGTACGTTTTTAAGTTAAGATGGATAGTGTATTTGTATGTGAAGTGGACAGCAGAATTCCCTACTGCCCACTGCAACATACAGATACAGATATTGGTAAATAAATAAATTTCAATTCTTTTTTCAGAAATGTGTTTAACTTTGTGTTCACAGTGAATGGAGACTATATTGTTCACGAATATGTAAACCTTTCTCCTTTAATACGTCTGGGAGAATAAATACTGAATGACATGAATCAATATTGTGAGGTTTTCGACTTTTCAAATAGTGTATATGTTGTGGTTTTCTATTGTAACTTTTGTGCAGTTCCTTTGTGCGATATTATCTAGGGCTTCTGCTAGCCAAACTCCAATCCTCCTCCCCGTATCTGCTTCGCCGCAGAGGCCGCTCCCGGAGGCGCAAGCGCGTTGCGGCGAGCTGGCGGCGGCTGGCGCCGGTTAGACGCCGTGGCCGCCCCGCCCCCCCCCGCCCCCGCCGCCCCGCTCCGCCTGCGCCGCGCCCAACGCGATGCCCTGCAAACAGGTGAGCTCTCGCGCCGCCACCAACTGACGAGAGACGTCTGCTTTAGACGCCTAAAGTAAGCTATTTGGGCGAAAACATGCGGTTTATTTTCTTTTATACACAACCAATATGTAAACAGCTTTTTCACATACGTTTTACTTTACATCAAAGTGTTGTATGAGAAACATGATTAATATGAAAAGGAACACTGATTGAAATATGAATGTTAAAGAGAGGTCAATCAAGAATGAGGTGCACGTTGTTGGGGGAATGAATGCATTTTGTACAATAGGAAAGGGGAGCAAAGAATCATAATAGTGTTCATTCACTACAAAAACGTTTCTTTCTTCTCCATTTTGAGTTTTGTCGAAAACAAAACAGCAATACATAAATATGTCACTCGGGAGCATATAACAGGGTTTAAACTGATTACGACCCCGTAAACATGCGAAATCGTTAACATTTATTTATTGAGTTAAATATAATGTCAAGAATGTCCATTCTTGAGTTGATGTAAACCAGCATGTTTAGAGTAAGCAATTATCAAAACAACGATCTTAAATGATGAACAAACACATTTTCTAATTGTGTCTCAATTTAACATTACATTTACAATAATACAACTAATACATTTATTTCAGGGGCGCAATGAAACGCCGTGATTTTGCCACAAAATAATTTGTTTATTAACGGAACAGAAAAGAAAACTGTAAAAATTTTGAATTAAACACTCAAATGATTGGTATTTTTAATATACTGACCATTTTTACACTGCAAAGGTTCGGTTGCCAATTTCACCTATTGATAAAAAATAGTATGAACATATGGGGAACTTGTGTGTTGATCCATTGAAAAGAGCGAAGATGGAAGTGAAAATATTGTTAAATCAATGTGATAAGTTATTTTATTTTTTAATTATTTAACATCTTGTTAATATTAGCATTGCAGTACATTATTATGTAACATGAACAGGTACTTGTTTGGTCTCAAACACTATCAGAGGATAGAAAACCGTCTGGTTATTCCTTAAATGATCCTAAAATATCCATTGTGTTTCATGGAAAACTTGTTAAATAGGACTAGACTGCGCTCGAAGTCTCACGACGTAAAGAGGTACGAACGTTATATATTGGCGATTTCTTGGTTCGATTTCTAAATTCTTTGCTGATCACAAATAATAAGACCCTTACCCAGATTTCATTTTTCATTACAGATCCTTTAGATTGTATCAGATCCTTTCATTTGTAAGTTTTTAGACAGGGCAAATACAAATTAGGTTTCACCGAGACCCTTCAAAATTTACGCAAGTACGTTATTTTTTGGCGCATAAAGCTAAAAGCGACATTAATATTTTGCCAGTACGAAAACAATAGGTTCATATCTAAGAAACGCGTCATAGTGAAAAAAGAATCAGCGCCCGACAAGCGATGCGTCAAATGTTGCGACGTGACACCGTAGCGTAGCAGTCGAATAGCGCTTTTCTTGATGTGAGCGCTAGCTTGATGTGAGGCGGTTCCGGGTTGTGTCCCGGTGGGTGCAAGAATGATGCTGCAGCTTTCTAAAACGAATTATCTCAGTTTTGTGTAGCTGTGTGGTAAAAGAAAACGTTCACGCAGACCAAGTAAGTTGGGTGCGGTGATACGAATACGTCATGGTCGCAACACGTCTATCTTACTCCCAGCCGTGGATGAAGTAAAAAACAGGGCCCCGGTCTGGGAAACAGCTAGCTAGCAGAAGTCAGATTAATTCGGCTCCAAGATACCAAATACATACACATACCTACATATCCTAAGCTGTAAGCCCCCACTGCTTTGGCTTAAAATGCCAAATACATACATACATATCCTAAACTATTAGTATCCATTGCTTTGGCCGTTACAGGTAGTTGGATAAAAATTCCTGTCACTTTGCATAGAAGAGGAAAGGAGATCTGAAAATATTCATGATTTCTTCCTTATATTTCACAATAACTGAATACTCTGTCAACCTTTTCTAATGTACTTCTATCTTCCACTGAATTCATTAAAATTCTTTTTGCATGTGTAGAAAAGTTTCGATTTTCGGGGTGGATATGGATAATGGTACAATACATTTATACTAATGTAAAACATCGAGTATCAATACTTCCTAAACTGAATGATACGCTTTAATGGCATAAAATATCCACATAAATTTTACCAAATATAGTGTTTTAAATCGTATTATTTTACCATAAACTTCATATTAAATTGTCTCAATTAGATACGAATTATTACTTTTATTCTTGATGTATTTGCATTTTATTATTTAGCTTTAATAATTAGATCGCTGGTGAGGTAAATACTTTGTAATAATTAAATAAGTTAAATTAAAGATGTCTGGTATCAAAAAATATATTTCGCTAAAGATCGTTTTGATCGCCTTAAGATTATCCTCTCAGCTAAAATTAGAACTACAGTTCGCTTACGCATCTGGCATACAATGTCTATATTTGAATATAATATTTTGTAATAACTTAAACCTAATTTTTATAGTTCATGTGTTAATGTAATTTTAATTCTGAAATTCTAATTTTAGCTCTGAGGATGATCGCTACGTGATCGAAACGATCTTTAGCAAAATATATTTTTTGATACCAGACAATATCTTTAATTTACCATATTTAATTATTACAAAGCATGTACCAAATTACGTACTTATTTTATTTAGCCATTATATGTCGCGTAACGGGCGATTGGCCTCAGTGCGGTTAGATCTCGCTGTGCCCAGTCAGTCACCCAGCCAGGACCCCGCGATATGTCGAGTTCGCTTTACTTTCTTGACTTCCCGTAGTGTACGAATTGAGCTACCGACACCGCTTTCGCGGACGTGGCCTTTCAGTAGAATCACCCCAGCATTCGCGTGGATGACCAAGGGACACCACTCATACAGGGTGGCCGGAATTCAGCTCACTACGTCCCGAGCCACTTGCTCGCTTTTGTCTCGATGACGACGTTTCGTTTTATTTAACGAAAGTTTCATTACATGCCACTAATCTACATATTTTGGACACCGTTGACTGTACTAACATTTGATATAGACACCGTGCTATTAAATATTCAACAGAAGTTTCTTCAGCAGGGTTCATGTCGAAAAAATATTAGTTGACCCTCCAGTTACCAGATCTACCGAAAACTCCGTCGATGGAGTGCTTCTTTCATGCACTAGGAGTTTGGTTAAAGTGATCGAGGAGCACTCTCAAAGTAATCCATCATATCCTCACCCCCAACGCTAAGTAAAAATGATAAATTACTGTCAACGGCATTATCAATACGAACATTTACAATTGAAACAATAGTATGACTGCAATCATTCATATCTTAGTGATATAATGTTAAGAATATGATTAAGAAATAAGCATTAATTAAAATGAAGCCTCAGAGAGCAAGTTGCAATACTACAATAGGAAAGTAAAGTAAAAGCATAGTTAAAGGATAACGATCTTCGGTTGAATGTTAATGAATTTTCCAGCCACTACAAATAGAATATAACTTTTTCTTACCTTACGTTCTTCAAATTCAATTGGTACAAATAACTACTATGAGACTGCTTGCTGAAGCTGAAACAGCATTGCAGATCTGAAGGAAGACATCGTAGGTTCTCTCTGTCTCTGTATGCAATCACCGCAGAATCGCCCTTCTCTTCTGCATCCTCATTTGACCGACTCATCTTTAAGCAGCGAGGTTGGTTGCGGAGCCCATTAGATATCTGAGGATGTATAGTATGTAATGAGAAAGTTCTTAAAAACAGCACAAAATTTATGCACCTATTCAATAAGATACATTATTCCGAGTATGTAATTAACTGCTAGATGGGGACGACTTCATAATAGAGTTAAGAAATGATAAGACTCAACATCGGGAAGTTAATCCTTGAAAATAAGTTATATTATGGTGACTCGCTTGTGGCACCTATGAGCATTTGCTAGTAGTTAAGATGTATTAATGTAAGATTCACTATCCAAGCCTGGATTAATGAATTTTTTTACTGAAAACCATTCCCCGCAGCAATTGTGGTAAAAATGTTTCCAGTTGAGTGGTTTATAAGAAATATCCAAACACAGTGCTAACGCGTGTGTGTGGGAAAATTCTGATTCGCATCGAAATAACTGAACCGTGGTGTTGGCTTTCCTGAAGAGCAGCAGAAGACAGAATGAATTTCCCAGTGATTGAATTTTTTAATAAAAAATTTCATTTAAAAGTGGGTTGGATATTATTGCTGGACAACGTTCCTAATTTTTCAAGTATTGTGCCACAATTTCCGGAATCACTTGAAATTTTAATTATCTACATGAATGAATTCAAAATACAAGGCTAGGAGGATTACAAGAGCCGTAGCACTCTCAGGCGGAAATGGAGTGGCTACCGCACTGCCCCAATTGGCTGGTGAGGGTTGGCACGCGTGTGGGGCAGCCCTGGAGGGCGCGCGTTTCCGGAGCGCGCTGGGCGCTTGGGGCAGCGGAAGGGCGGAGGCGGCCACGCCGCGATCGGTACGCGGCCCGCGCCA
>BOPP01000359.1:496429-544235 GCA_017312745.1 Gryllus bimaculatus | reverse complement strand
GGAGGGAGCCTCACCGGCGACGTAGAGCCCATTACCCCATCCCCTTAGATTTTACAAACAGCAACGCGGATAAATGGAACACGTGAAGAATGCGCATGTTTTAAAACAAATTTTTTAATAGTACTTTCGAGAAGAAAGTGTCTGCTTTGGTGTAAATTATGTTGAAAATTTTCGGTAGGCTTGACTCACGGCTGTCTATTTTAATTGCAGAGATCGAAGGTTGAACCCTCGCCGAAGCGAGTCAATAAAAGTCTAATCTGTGTTTAAGAGTAAAATGCGTTGGAAATTTTGGGTAGGTTGGGTTCATGGGTGGATCCTCGCCATTGCGTCGGCTTGGAAATGGGCAAGCGAAGCACTTTGGCGATTTGGTCGAATCACTTTGACGATGTTTTGTTGTTAATCTAACTTAACCCAACTATCTTAAGACGTACAACTTTTTGTATTACCATCCACTATAGCGCTCCATACGTGCTATCCATTTCTCCAGTTAGCCATTTCTTCAAAAAGAAATTACTCGACCTTCTACTCCGATCCCATATGCGACACGCTTGTCTTGATTTGCCCGAAACTCCCAAGGGATCTACACTCGGCTGAATTCGATCAGGGATCGTCTATTCAATTCTTTTAATCTGAACTCAATACTATGAAACGTACTCTTACTATTAATCATTCAAACACAAGTCTGTTTAAAGTACATACTGAATGTTGCAGATAACTGTGAGACTCGTCAACAACTGAAGGAAACATTTTGTTGAACACGAACTCCAATATACACAGTGAGGGGGAAAAAACTATTCACCACACACACTCTCTGAATTGAGAGTGTGTGGTGAATAGTTTTTTTTTCCTCAGTGACTCAGAGCATGCGACGACAAACTCGACGAACAGCTATTAGATCGACGATCACTTTTCATTTACAACCAGACACAAAACTTGAGAGCGATAGTACTTTAACGATAATACTGAAACCATCAAAACTAGAATTCGTTTTCAGACGATGTTTCACTGCCGCGTGAGCACAATCTCTTCGAATAACCGCAAAAAACATCTGATGTCGCTCTGTAAATGAAATTTCAAATTCCGCCTCCCATTTACTTCACAGAAGCCATAGTTTACTCATCAAAAATATGATAAAAATGAGCAATTATTTACGATATTCTTACTTTACCTCTTATTGAATATAAAATACGTGTTACCTGGTATAAATAGGATCTAAAAACTTGATCCTAAAAACTAGTGGTGCTACAGAATAGCACAGACTTTCTCGTACTAATTAGTTTTCTAATTTCTTTGGTCTGGGTGAGCTTTTCGGACTTGTCACATACTCTTGCCAGCTACCATGTATCGCCGCCGAAAGTGCATTTTTTGGAAAGTTTCTCAATTTTTCTTTTCCTAATTTTCCTAATCCTAGAATGGAAGTATTATTTTAAGAATATTAAAGAACAGTAAAACCTCGTCATAAATAGCAGTTTTCTTTGAAAAATTAGGGACTGTTTTTTAAAAAATGGTTTTTAAGCGCTACTGTAAATTCGAAATTTGATATTTTTAACAAAAAAATTTCAGTATTCGAAAATCTTCATGAGAAGTCATTTTAAGCACTTTAACTCACAAATATAGTGGTGTCTACAAATTGCTGGAAATGTGCATATTAACAGCGCGAGAGAGCTTCCAAAACATTACATTTCTGTAATTTTTGAAAAAGCAAAACATTCTCCGAAGTGAATTTTATTAAAGAGTGCTCTTTTAACACTATCCGTTCGAAAAGTTCGAAGAAAACATCTGGAGCCTTTTTTTTTAGAAAATGGCGTTTGAATGTTTCTGAAAATGCGGAATTTTGAACTAGGTTTCACAGAAAACGGTTGAGTTCTTGAGAAACTTTGTACGACATTATTTAAAGTACGTGTACTCATAAATATATTAATATGAAGAAAATTGGCGTTAATATAAATATTACCAACGTAAGAGACAAGTATTTTTTTTTTTGTAATTTAAAAAATAAATAATCTCGTAGAGTACATTTAGCAATATCCCTACCAAAGGTTTAAAGAAAAAATTGGAGGCGTTTTTTGAAAAAATCTTGCTTTGGTTATTTTTTTAAAATTGCACTATTGCACACAGTATTGCGCGACAGTACTAAAAGGTTAAAAAAGTGCATGGCCTTAACGAAAGAACTCACTATAGAGAACAAATTTTATTTGAAAGATGAGGAACCGCCCCAGCCGGGACAAGCACTGAGCTCCCAACTGGTGTCCGGAAACGTGTGGAAGTGTAGTGTACGTAAGTGTGTGTAAAGAAGGGGTGGGAATAGAACAAGGAAGAGGGAGGGAAGATTGCGCGCGGTCCGTGACTCGATTGTTAGGTTACTGCTCCGGCATTCGCCTGGTTTTGGCCGGAGAAACGACCGTTAAGAGCAGCTGACCGCCAGAATTCTCTTCTGAACAGAGCACGTCTGATTCGAGCCAGCTAGCTGCCACCAGCTAGTGTCAAAAATTCTGAAAAGGCACTGTAGTAACAACAATTATTGCTCTGAGCCACCAAATCTGGTAGAAAAAAATAAAAATGAAACTTATTAATTTTATTTTATATTATTGCTCATTTCACAGTTTGTTGTTCCGTTAGATTGTGATTTATATTCATAACGTGCGGTACCAAGAAAGTATTAGAGGAAGAATCTCGTGTACCAATTTTATGGCGGATGGTATTTTGTCCCGAGAATGAACTTTTCCTCCGACAGAAAATGGTAAGGAAACATTCTTAGAAGGAAATATTAGTTTTGGGGTCGACGATAACATTGAATCGATTGTTTGATTTGCCCGTGTTTCCAGTGAAGAGCCCGCTTCTCCCTCTGCTTAAATCGATGCTTTCAAAAGGGTGTGGCGACCTTGGCTTACGGAAGGGACTTCTGCCTCTGGGTTTTTTATGTAAATTCGTTAGCGGAGCCCGCGAAAGACATGTCAATCTTGGCTCTAAAAACGCGAAAACTTTATTTTTAGCTGGAACAATCACACACACACACACACACACACACACACACACACACACACACACCGACCACCATCACAACCACCTCGACCATTCCCACAATAACCCCCCCCCCCCCACAACAACAATAACCACAACAAGAAACATTCACATTCAAAGCAATCATTCTAAGACATAGATATTCAAATAATGTGCGAAAATTATAATGAACACCAAATAAAAAGTTAATGTGATGTCGAACACGTAGACTGCACACTTCACAAAAAATAATACAACAGCAAATTAAAGAATAATGTTTCCAAGTGCTAATAAAATCTATCTCGAATAGACCTAGAGAACTCATATAGCATGCATATATGCTATAAAATGGACAATACATGTTAATCAAGTCAATAAAAGTTATTCAAATAGTTATGAGGTCAAAGGATAGAGCAAACGAAGAAACTCCTCTTAGCGACCACAAAACCCCAAGTGTGATGTTCTTCTGTCGCAATTATCCAACATCATAAAAAACAAAGAATATTGCATCTGTACTAAACGTCAAGGGAATAACAAACATGTTTAAATCTCGGCTCTCACGTGAAAACGTGAAAATTATGAATACAAAATTCGATACTTTGGTCCTCTTGTTCATGTAGGCTGTGTAGAATATTTGTCTCCCAATACTGTAGAGTAACGATATGAAACATGATTTAAAGACAATGGATTGGATCACTCGGCATTAATCTTACAAATGAAAAAATACAACATAATTTCAGAGAGAAAATAAACTGAAAGAGGGTAGTAGAGAGAAATCAGGTGCGAAATGTAGATGTACATGGATTCATTCCCCGAATGATATTCAAAGGACAGAAATATCGATAATCGGAAGAAAAGTGTTTGACGTCGAAACTCCCAAAAATGTCGAAATTGTCCAAAGAAGTTATCCGAAATAATTAGATGAGCAAAATCTTGGAAAAAGAAGATTTTAAAGAACGAGCAAATATTTTTACTTAAAATATCTGGAAGGTTCTTTCCAATATCAAGAGTTCATGATAAATAGCATTCTCACAGTTTCTGCACTATATTTCGTGTCGTTACATTCTTCTATGTTGAGAAGAACTTTGCTCTGCGCCGAGTACATCTTTAACTACACACGATTGATTGATTGATTGATTAGTGATTCCGGGCGCGTAATCTGTTAAGGTAATTACTCCCGTAAGTGTAGTGGTAGTTGGTGGTGATCTTCCCTTGCTGGATGGCGAGATCCGGCGCCAAACTACCCGTCGGCTTGCGAGATCTTTCTAGGTATCTCCTACCAGCAAAGCACCGCCCCAACCAAGAGAAGCTCCCGACTGGTCTCACGGTGTGTGGGTAGTGTAGTGCATGTGTGAGTTAGGTGTAAGGAAAGGAGAAGGAAAAGGAAGGAATGATCGCGTGGCCCATTTTTTAGAGTACTTCTCCGGCATGGTGTTGATCGGGAAAACCACGGAAAACTACCGATCAGAACAGTCTGACGCTCCTCCTGACAGCGCTTGAATCTGACCTCGCTATATGTAACTAGTGACGAAAAATTTGCCAGCGTCAGGACTGAAGCCCTAGGACTTCCCGGTCAGAGGCACTGCAGTGACATTAATTTGTAACGTACTAGGCAGCGAACCATGTGGCAGCTATTTGGGGACGCGTGGTAAGGGATTAGTAACACGAAACCTCCTCGCCACAGGAGGGAGAGAAGGGTTTTTCCTAAACGCCAGCATGCGGCAAAGGGAGACACGAGGCTTTGGGGTCCTCCGGTCTTAAGGCAAGGAGACCCAAACCTCATGGCAACCAAAGGGCGCTGCTGGGGCAGCGTGGCGTAGTAGGTAACGTGAGTCTCGACTATCTAAGGGAGTTCACAGAGCCATTGGGTGGGTTCTGGAGACAGTGGGAGAACCTCGTGCAGTCGCACAAAAACTTGGCGCCACGACGGTGCAGCAGCGAGCAGGGCTCGCGAGGTAAGTCACTTGTTGACGAACCTATGGAGGACTTTGTGTCCTTGGGTGACTGCGGTCACGTGGGAGCGATGCTGTGTGCGTGCTCCGACGTGAGGAGTGGTTGAGTGCCACGACTCGCGGCCGATTCTCAATCGGGTAAGATCGCTCCTGCGATCGAAGCAAACCATCAGTTGGTACGCCGGTACAGACTTTGTGTCCCAGCGTGACATCCGGTCACAGAAGCTTGGCTTTGTGCGCGCTTCAGATGTAGGAGTGGCGAGTGCCATCAGGGGATAGCAGGTCTATCAGAGCAAGGGGTAAAGTGTAAATTCATTGTAAATATTTGTTGTGTTTTCCTTGTAAATAAATATTTGTTATATGAAATCTTGTGTCTGTGTTCGCTGTGAGTATCCATGACGTCACAAATTGATGCCCTGAGCCGGTACCTACATTCGATGAAGACCCCGTTAACATATATCACCTGATGCCCCGGAAGGCGATAGACTAAAGACTTTCCTCTAAACTACCAAAGTCTGAACGTGACTATAAGTTCCCTGAAAATGTCCGGGATCTTTAATTAAAATTTACTTTAAAGTTTCTCCTTTTTTTCACACTTACTTCGAAGGAAGAGAAGGTTATGTAATCATGCGCGGGACCCGGCGAATTTTCGACAGAAAAACTCTTATTGCCGGGCCCCGGCAATGAAATAGTGGATAAATCCTATTGCTATGTATAGTACATTCTTCCTCTCATACGTAGTATTGCTAAACATCATATTTTTTACTGATCCAACTACGTTCAAAGGCAACTTCAAGAACAACAGAACCCTGTTTTAGAGGACGTTTAGACAACGTATCAAAAATATGATGTAAAATATTTCAAAATCAGTAAAAGGTATCAGATCTAATGTATTGACTGTCAGAATTAGAGAAAAGTCTCTGACCACACGTGAAATAATTAATAATAATTATTAAAAGATCATAATTATACTCGTATTTTCAAACAAACGTAAGTCAACGACAGTTTGTTTTCGGTCATGAGACCTGAAACAACTGAAGACCTTTGTATGGGTTCCTGTTATCTGACACTAAAAGTTCTGATATGTAAATATTTATTTCCAGATGAATAGAGGATGTAAGAATGAGTCAGTTTGTTTTGATAGTCCTTCAAAATAACGAAAAGTGGCATATTCTATTAGATTTGACAATGGGAACAACTGGACATATGATCGTAATTAATCGAAACATATTTATCAACCGTTGTCTTAAAAAAGCATATTCTGGAAATGTATCAAAGCGTTTATTTTCCTTTCCATGAGAATGTCTGGGAGTAATAGACAGTTGTGTGGCTGTGTTCATGTAATTTGAAATGATAAGAAATGAGTTGTCTGCGACAAATGAGTATAACTCATGGGTTAAGTTCTGCATCGCGTGCAAGGAGCCCAAGAGGAAAGGAGCGTGCAGGAGAAAGATAGAGTAATTGGGAGAAACAATCTTTTCAATCCCCCCCCCCCAACACGAGTCTTTACAAGAGCAGCAAAGAAAAGCGGAAGGACATGAGACACATTGAAACGGCCATTTTTCGGTTCTTCTTCTTCTTCCTCCAAAGCACTGCAGTTCGATTTGGGCGAGAGCTACCTTCACGACTTGCCTCCATTACTCTTAACCTTCTTCTACAATCCGATAACTTTCATCAGCTTCAGGGGGCATTATTCATTTACTGCAAAATATGTTGCAGCCAAAGTAGGAAAAGACACAAGACTAAGACACGAGTAATAAAGTCAGAAAAGTATTTTCTTTTTTATTATTTCAGTTCGCATCAACATCTAGGCCATTAGCGTCTATGGAAAATGATGTTCAAGAATTGTTTTTTCCACCCGTTCTGGATGTGCCCCACTTCTTCGAAAGAGCTCTTACACGCTCAGAATACACAGAAGTTTCGCTCGATCCGTTTTATCCGTCCGGACAAACACGATTGATTGTTTCCAGGCCCTCAACTACTATGGACATTACTTTTATTTGTGCAGTGAATATTTTTTACTTTCCCGTACATACGTATATATGAAGTAATATAGATCCGTTATGTAATGCCGTATAACCGTTATGTAACGGCGGATTTTCGGCAGAACAACATTCATTACCGGGCCTTGATAACGAAACAGAGAATAAATTCAGTTGCTGTATTAAGAAAAAAGTCCTCTCGCGCGTGGTGTAATCAGAATCCCTGTTTCATTGGTCCTTGATATCGAAACAGAGAATAAATTCAGTTGCTGTATTAAGAAAAAAGTCCTCTCGCGCGTGGTGTAATAAGAATCCCTGTTTCATTGGTCCTTGATATCGAAACAGAATAAATTCAGTTGCTGTATTAAGAAAAAAGTCCTCTCGCGCGTGGTGTAATCAGAATTCCTGTTTCATTGGTCCTCGATATCGAAACAGAGAATAAATTCAGTTGCTGTATTAAGAAAAAAGTCCTCTCGCGCGTGGTGTAATCAGAATACTTGTTTCATTGGTCCTTGATATCGAAAAATCAATTGACGGCAAACGTCCATCTGCCTATTCGTCTGTGATCACTACTAGCGCCTAAACCATGCGTAGGATTTTTTCCAAACTAAAAAATACCTGTCTACGTGGCTCGAGTCCAAGCTTTGAGATTTTGAAAAACATTCTTCAAAATTTAGGGGCTACTTTATATGAAGCCCTCCAAACATTTTCAAAATATTCTCAAAAACGGCTCCCATTTTTTCTTTAAATTTCTTGTAAGACTAGAGTAACACACTAATAAAAGTGGCGTAGATCCATTTTTTGGTTAACTTTGAATTATCGAAAATTTCAAATGTCTGGATTTTTTCGGCCACTTTCTACAACTACAAAAATTAAAATGGAGGTTTTTTCTTCAAATAAAGTGAGTTCTTTCATTAAGGTCATGTACTTTTTATTGTGTTTTAGTAGTTTTCGCGTAATATTGCGTGCAATATGCGCAATTTAAAAAAATAACAAAAACAAGATTTTCTCAAGAATGGCTACAAATTTTTTCTTTAAACTTTTGGTAGCGATAGTGCTGAAGGTACTTTATAAGATGCTGTATATGCAATATGTCTTTATTTATTTTTAAAATTATAAAAATATATTTTTTTACTTGTCTCTCTTACTTGTTTATATATATATATATATATATATATATATATATATGTATATATTTCTTCATGTTATTGTATTTTTAAGTACATATGCTCTAAATGATGGCATATAAAGTTCCATGATAACTCAACTGTCTGCCGAGAAAACTAGCTGAAAATTCCGCAGTTTCAGAAACGCTTAAACGCCATTTTCTCGAAAACGGCTCCAATTTTTTTCTTCAAACTTTTCAAATTATTTAAAAAGACGTACAGTTAATGTCGCTGTAATTTTTTTGTTTGTTTTTCAAAACAAACACACAATGTAATTTTATAATAACACAATGTAAGATCTCTCACGCCGTTAATATGCATATTTCCAGCAATTTGCCAGCACTATTGCATTTGTGAGTTTAAGTGCTTAATATGACTTGAAATGAAGTTTTTTGAAAATTCAAACATTTTCTGAGAAAAAGAGCTTCAAAGTTCGAATTTACAGTAGCGCATAAACACAAGTTTCTAAAAAACAGCTCAAAAGTTTTCAAAGAAAACATCGCCTCATTTGGCCTAAATGCCACTTAGGCGAATGATTAATCAAAACTGACGGATCGCTTGCGTCCGCGTCGGGCGAGGCGATGTGCGCTATGCACACGGGCCCTGCTGAGGTTAACACCCCCTTAACGTACGAGGAGGTTAAATTTAGATTTCTTTGCTAGGAAATTCCGAAATTCCCAAAGCCTTTCACTGCGCTGAACATGGTACGGCGTTCAAATCCTCCCCTTTTATAGCTGTTGGGCACACGTCGATATCAACAATACACGGTAGTCAGCTGTGTATCGCTTAAGTATTGAAAATATGGCCCTTGAAGCCTTACAAGCTGGTGTAGGGCATCTAAGTATGTGTTTGAGTAAGGGGAGAGAACATGTAAAATTCGATCAAATCAGCTTCAGACCGCCGCTAAAATTCTCTAGACGACGCCTGAATTCGACTTAGCTACGTAGCTAATATCGAAGTCCATCACCGTTGGGTCTCAATCCCCAGGTCAGTCATGCAGAGACTATCGCAATGCTCGATCTGAGCTACACTCAGCCGGTGATATAGACGAGGGTTTGAGAGCACATTCCGACCGATAAAAGGGTAAAACACCAAGCCCACCCCGTCGAAATTTCTTCGGGATGTGATTTCATGGTCGTCTGTTTGCTGAAAATAAGCAAAATGGGAATAAGGTCAGATGTGACTCGCACAATCAGGCTCTTAAGAGCCACTTTTTGCATTACGAAGCGTATTGAAATCGAAAGCAATATCTCGACCACTCCATACCCCTGTTGAGCATCTTCGCATGGGGAGCAAATTGCTGCAGATTCCAATGCTGGGTCAGCGTACGAGCCTTTCAACGAAGCATCGATGTGGGGTTTCGGAGCTGAAGGCCCACCCTTGAAGACTGCACGACACAAAGCCGCGCCTGGGCCCGTCCACACCGACTTTGGACTGCTAACGGGAAACACGTCGCCTGGTCTGACGAGTCTCGTTCCACATTGGTTCGAGCGAATGGACGTGTACGAGATGGCGACTACCTCATGAATTCACGGATTCTGCATGACAATGGGAATGTTCAAGCTGTAGAAGGCTCTGTGCTGCTATGAGGCGTGTGCTGTTGGGGAGATATGGGACCCCTGATAAATCTAAATACGATCCTGTCTGCCGTAAGAAAACGAATTTGGGTAATGATGCAATGTGATGATGTGATGATGCGATCTCTACGCTCTGTTGCCATTTTCTCACATCGCAAGCTACGTTATATTGTCTCATAATTCTATAGATGTAGATGTATACATACGGTTCATGTTTTTTGAGTAATGAGAACATTTCCGAATCCGAACAGACTTCAAACCCAATTAGTTCGGATTATCGGGGTTCTACTTTCTACTAGAAAGAGTTTCTAGCCTTTTCTTTAGACAGTCAGCAATCATCATCATCATCATCATCATCATCATCATAATTGCTCATGAAACGCTCCAAAGACGCATTCGTCGTTCTCATGATATACAACAGTTATATTAATGCACCAAGGGCTACATAAAGGTTCTAATGACTGAGCGGCGGCAAAAAGTCCGAGGTCATTAGAATCAGTTGAAGTGCATGCACTTCATACAATATTTCATTTTTTACCTAATTTTAATGATTAAGATTTTCTTATTTACTAATTAACTTGAATCGCTTTGTCTTTTCATACACCCCCATAACTCTTTCTCGCAATTCCCTCCGTTAGAGGACACGTAGCCTCATTCAATTTTTTCATATTTTCCTCGACCACCACGGGCCTCTCTATCGAAGCAACTTATTCAGTGATATCGAGTTCTGTATCGAAGGCAAAAACAAGCAATAACGTATCAGTAAAAAATTAAAATAATTATCATCCATTGCATATATTTTACATAATGTAGTAGTTCTAATTATCTGCTCAGAAATTGTAACATTGAAGTCAGTGCGTGGCAGTGGTTACGTTTATGTTGACGATCATTCTCAATGGGGAATGATGATGGTGATAAAGAAGAAGACGTGTATGTTCTTTGCACTGTGGATGGCCGTCGGTGTGTCAGAGTGGCACGTGACCCGCGCGTGCGTGAGTTGGCCTCTGCCCCCTTGACCCGCGTGGGCGTCGCAGGCGTGGGCGGAGCGCCCGCCCTGGGTGGCGGCCGCGGGCGGCCCCTTGCTGCTGCTGCCGCTGCCCTGGGCCGGCGCCGCCCCCCGCGCGCGTGCTGTGGTGGCAGGCACGGGGCGAGGCAGCGGTGCGGCGTGGGTGGGCGGGCGGGGCGGGGGCGGCGGGGGACGCCCTGCACCGCCCCCGCCCCCGCCTCCTGCCCGCGCCCCGCCCCTTGGGCTGGCGCCTGCGCTGGCAGCGCCCCGCCTACCGCCTGTCCAGGGAGTGAGTAAATCGTTCTGTTAAACCTGCAATATCGTTTTTTAATGCGTGCTTGGGCGGATTTAGGCTTACAAAACCTGTATTAATTACATCTTCTCAGCAAAATTAAACAATCTTTAATGTCAATGTGGAATTAATTTTTATCTTTGTTCTAATTGCACACGATGTGCAGCTTTGATCAAGATATCTCTCAAAATTATTAACAGTATAATGGACAGTAACTATTGACAGTACAATAGCTTGTGCTCAGAGGTATTCGCTTCCTATAGACATATTTCGCATACTCTTTAATCTTCTATACACATATCTATGCAAACGATATTACGGACAGTACTCGTAACTACTCGGATATACCTCGATATGATCGTAAAAATATCATTAGGTTCAAATTCTTAAAAATGTACGTGTTTAATAACATTGCATCTCGTCCAAATGTTTGTAGTATGAAATTATAGCAAAATGACCAAAAATAAAAACAAACAAGGAAAACGAATTGCAATTAAAATACGTTGAAGGAAATGTGCAAGGACTATTTGCGTTTTGCTCAATGATTCAATTTGTCAATCTCCTTTCCATCGTGATTACGAAAATATTTCATTCGCACACACCCTCTGTTTGCACTAATATATCCTTTTGATGCCTCCCTGTGATCTTTTACTTCCGAAGGGATACCTCTTGGACGTGGATGGCATCTATTTGCACACTGTAATGGAGTTAATAAATACAATTATGAATAAAGGGTACGTAATAAAAAATAATGACCTATATCTCGGATTATTATGCAAATGCTTATTTGGTTCGATTTTACTATCACATTTAGCCTAGATTTTCACATTCACCAACTCTAGACATAGAATACTAAAGTGGCTATTGTCTTCGAAATAATTAGTTGATGCTTCGACATTATAAGTTGATGCAGAAACTATTGAACAACGTTAGCACTGCGTCACGGATGTTGGAAGATATTCCTGAGCATTGTGAGTATGCTGAAAATTCCGTAAAAAATAAATGTGTTGTGCGACAAATTATGCAAGATGAAGCATTGAGAAGGGAAAATTGTTATAACCAAATCTCTATGTTGATAGATCATGCAAACAACCAAATAACTTACTACAATGTTACTAATGGGCATCAATGTAAAAACTAAAATCACTAGAAGGAAGCGTATTCAACACACTTTCCGCCCGAGAAAAGACCCAAATTGCTTCCTCCAATTAATTCTATTTATACACCACCAAAATATATATACAATGTAACGTTAGTTATTTATTGTATTTATTGATTTTTTAACATAGATCAGAAAATTTCGTCTTATTTAAAATAAAATTCAAATACGAAATTTTCATACGCAGTAAGTAGATGAAAGTAAAATATAAATTATATGACCACATAGTTTATATCAGTAATTTACAAACGTTTTCGTCTTTCTGCCGCGCAAAATTGTTGATCTATTTTTATTGTAATTCACAATATACCTTATTGTCACCAAAATAGACGGTGTATAGACGGTCAAAATAGAAGGCACAATATTTAGCGTTACCTCTTTCAGATTGTAAATAATACTCAAATGAGCAATTAGTGGAGCTAAAATATCACGCACTCTCTCGCTCATATGTTCATGCAAAATTACGCAAAAAGTACTGATTTTCGAAAAATTGTGCAAGTCCTTCTTTCAAAAATATTCTTTAAGGAACAGATTTCATTAAGTAAAAAATCTCTCTTTAATATTTGATATGTAGGAAAGCACCATTGTCTTAAAGTCCTTCACACTATCAAACATCAACCTGTAATCAAAAACGATGGAGCCATCTTTTTTTTTAATTCGGAAAATCCTAAGTCCTTCACGTAACGTTCTTCATGGAAAATCCCAAGTCCATTTTTATGAAGTCCCAAGGGCTTCATATAAGTACCCCTCAAATGTAAATATCGATTTCAAATTCAACGGGCCGCAACATCAGCAAGATCGGCTGGGGAATATCAATAATGGAGAAAGTCGGCTCAACGGTTTAGCAGTTAGCGTTGTTCACAGACGGACAGACGGACGTTTTGCCGTCACTCAATTTTTCGGTAGGAAGGACCCACTAAATATGGATTCTGGCTACACCACGTGATAAAGGATTCCCTCTCTATTTATTTACTTCATTTAACCAAGTTTCCGTTATTCGCGCACGTTTTCTTGAGCCCTCGCTTCGCTAATTGCGAGAGGAGTGGGGAGTTTGGTTTTTTTCACAAAAGGAATTTTACATCAAATTTATTGTTCATTTTTCGAAGCAAAATAGTTTCTATTGCACAGGAGAAAATATTTTTGTTTATCAGATTTTGCCTACAACGCTCGTTGCTATCATTTATTCTTAATTCAACTAATGTTAAGAAAGGAGTGGGGGTAAGTATTCCGGAGCTCAAGAAAACGTGTGGGTATAATACCAGGGCCCTGTAATAAGAGTTTTTATGCCGAAAATTCGCCGAAAATTCGCCGTTTTTTCCGGCAGCATTACATAAACTTCTCTCTATTCCATAGCGAGAAAGGATTGCTCTGAATTGCAATTGGAAATTTGGAAGTACAGAAACAATTGATTGTTTATCACTAGGCTTCATGGAGGTGAACATCGTACATGAAGCACCAAATTGGCGAGATAATTCTTAATATTTTTCCAGTTTTATCAGTTTTAATTTAATGTCATTTAAAAACAACAGCAATAATAATAATAATAATAATAATAATAATAATAATAATAATAATAATAATGTTTGACTGTTCAAAGACGTAACACCCCCAGCCAGGAATCAAACGCGGACCTCCCGGTGCACGCCCTTCCTTTAACCTCTTGAGCTATCACTTCCAACAGCCTTTTAAGAGAAAAGAGTCGCTTTGACGGTTACATTTCCCATTTTACCACTCGGTGACAGTGGTAAGTTTTAACTATTACTTGGGAATCTGTTCTTCATTTCGTAATTGCCAACTACCAATGCGCCCATCAACTGCTTAGCAGAAATAAAGTTACAAATTAGTTTAATGAACGCTGTTCGAGAGGCAGTCAGCAGCGGGCAGTCAAACATAATTTTTCGTACATTTCTATCCACACGATACCACCTAACACAACATCAGATGACGCTTCGCTCTGCATTTCGGTAGCGAGGCCCGGGTCTTGGGCCTTCCCAATTTTCATGTAACAACGATGAGTAAAGGCAACGCAGAATTACCAACGCATAATGACGCCAAATTACTTCTTGCAAACATCGCATCACACTCGCATTGTCATATTACTTTTGCCAGTGCCTTGTGGCTAATTCAAACATTACTCGAAGTCTGTAAAGATCGTTCATTATCATATATACAGCTTTATCCACATCGACTGGATAGTGTGATAATTAACTAGCTACTACCAATATGTCGGTCTTCAGTCATATTTCGGCCTTTAGGCGCAATATACACACCTAGAAAGAGAGAATAACGTTCCTCCGCGTGTAATATTATACTATATAGTTATCGAGTTTCCAAAACCGAGTCTGGGTAAAATCCTGTTTCTTATTCTAGAAACCTAATACTACATACTTTCTTCTTGAGATCTCAATTATACCCGAGAAGCTCTACTATAATTTTACACTTTAAATTTTTAGAATTTTTGGAGACTCGTGTTTCAGAATGAAAATATCCTGGAAAATAATTTATTCGTAAGTGAGTTGAAAATATCGGATCACAAAAGTTAGCAGAAATGAAATTCAAGTTTAGACCTGACAAAATGTTACATAAGTCCTGTATAATTATTCTTAACTGAATATGTATTTGGCATAAATAAAACAATTTTTTAAAATGAATACTAAGAATTACATTATGTAATGTACTACAAAAATTTTAAATTTGAAACATAACTAATAAGGAAAATAATTATAGGGTGATGAAGAAAGAACTTGAGGTCCACTTCACAAGAGCACGTTCATTTATTAAATAAGAGAGTAACGTTAAATAAACCTACTTTATAAAATGCACATTAGTCATCAACCCAACAAACCAGGTTCACTTTAATAAAGTAGTATTTGCCAGATTATCACGCATAAGAGTTCAAAACTTCTTAATGAAAAAATGAACTTTCCTTTCAGAATCCAGAAAGCAAATGAGACACTTGAAATAGTGGACGTGTCTCTGGTTACTCCTATGGGAATGGACCCTTCAAAATTTCTATATACTGGGCCTGTATTGGTTACCAGGTAAGAATACTTGTATAGGTGTTGTGGTGTGTTATCGTTGGCATTTTTCATAAAATAATTATAGACGTTGTCATTGCCAACAATATTATAATATTGTTGGCAATGACGTCAATAATTATTTCAAGAATATTTGTGCTTTCTCGAAACCTAAACCCCTCTCCGCCAAAAAGTGCCCACATCTCGGAAGATACAACAAGTCTCAAAGTTCTCTAGAACCCAAGTATTACAGGTAAATAAAGGTTGATGTCATTACTCACTTACTCACATACGTAATTAAATATAACGCTGTATATAAATTTGGGAAGGTATTGGATAATATTAATTTATAGAATATCTTTAAATAATTACAGAAGGAATGATACCTATCAGGGATAAACTATTCCAAATACAAAATATGTTTTGTTTTAAATTCTTCCTTATATATATTTTCCCAAGGAATATCGCGATATAGAACCCAATAGAAAGTCTCAAATGATAAGACTTTTCATGAGAATAGCATATTAAAGACTCGCAAAAATCTGAGATCAATATAACATTACAACTTCTATTAAAAAAAGATATAATTTAGCGACCAAGATTGCATTATCTAATGAATGAGAAACTGTTTTCTTTATTTCTCGTCATGCATTTTCTTGGCAGATATAACGAAATTTTTATGTAGGATGATTCAACATTGCATTTCTACTCCGCGATTCTGAGCTCCCTTTATCTACAACGATGCAATTTCTACAATAAGAAATTCAACAATCATCGTTGTTTTGAAATTATCAAAGGATTATAATGGCAATACGAAAGGTCATGGGCTGTATGAGATAATTTCTAATTTCACAACAAAGTATTGTTCACATTGCGGATATTTGGCTGCCGCACGATGATGTACACATAAAGTTCTTCTCGTGAAACCAAGCGTACTGGAATACGGAGGGAATTATTATACAGGGAGCGTCTGGAAGTAAGTGTTAAGAACGTGAATTTTCTTGTTCCCAGGGTCTTTGCTTTGATACAGATACAGGGAACAGTTTTCCTTTCGTTAGCGCCAAATCGGCAGCCTCTGATATCGAAAGTGTTTTCTCCTTGGAGTGTATCACGTTTCCCCGGCAGGAATACACTTACGCTTTCGCTGGTACAGAATATCACGTATTACTCACATTGTTACTCTCAGAGGAAGATGGCAACGTTTAATTACGAGTATGAAGAAAGTCTGGTGTGAGAGCGTTGGCGGATACTCTAATGAAGAAAGTGAAGTATCACTTCACCAATAAATGAGATCGAGTCTAATTTCTGTTTATGCATATTAAGCAATATAGTGCTCTCAGATCGCACTTTTAAAGCCGCCATATTTTGAAATGTGTGGTCGAAATGATTCAGGGAGTAAGTACCCTAATGAATATAAGTTTCTAGTGAAGGGATGCGACATTCATGCCGATGTCTTCAAAACATCGATGATTCTACAAAAATATCGATGATCTAAACATTGATGTATTAAAGTCGATGCGTTTTGAAGGTCAATGCTTTGTGCTTGATGTAATTATGTTTTCGATGTTTTTTCGTGGATACGCATAATTCCCATAATTATAATTTTCTAAAAACGAAAATATGAAATAGTAATTGATGGTACCTTTGTTCGTTTAGGCACCTGAACCTCTCGAACGCGGTTCGTACTACTTCCATCGGCCGAGATGATCCAGATGCTTCGATCTTTCCTTCGCCTTTCCGTGCATTTCACTCGCGAAGGGGTTTTTCTGACTTCATTTTCAGCTATGTTTTAACTTAATTTTAATTACAAATTAATACTCTCGGCTGCTGTTAAATTAAATTTCGTGGCGCACGAATCCATCGATGGATTTCTGTCAGTATATCATTAACATTCATGTTTTTAATTTTGAACATCACAATCCGACGTGACTCGCACATTGCATTGACGACAGAATGGAATACGAGATAGCATGAAATTCAATTCCTATCAGAGTTGGGGTTGGGCCACTTCACCCCATCCCAGTCCACGAGTCGCCATTTGGAGAATAGAATGAAGAAATGGAAAGAGGGGAAGAGAGGTGCGGGAGATAGAAGTGTAAAATATGAGTGAGAGACATCAATGGGGAGGTAATAGAGAGTAAAGGGGGTAGAGTAGAGAGTAATGGGGAGAGCTTAGAGAAAGGCTGGCCAACTCATTGCTCTGTGACGTCACAAGAATCTGTTCTCCTTCCCGGAGCAAAGCCAGTGCCGGAAGCGGCGTCGGGGTACAGTGATGGTACGGAAGGGGGGGGGGGGGAAACGTTCGCTCGATAATTCCGTTTTTTAATGGTAAATGTAATTTAAATGTTTATGACTCAATAAAAATATGAAATATGTGAAAATGGAAGGGGATTATTTAAGAACACGAAGCAATATCCGACTCTATTTATCGTGACCAGTACTGTGATTCCACTTCCATTATTCTAACACATAACATTTTTGGAGAAGACAGTTTTAACATTCTAGTTCAATATTTTATACAATGTTATGTAACATAACAATTTTGTTCGTCCCGAACCAAATAGAAAATCCGAAGCCTAACCCACAATTGCCACACCAGCTTCCAGTTATTTTTAGTTGCGAAAAAACAATGAAATTCACAATTTACGGTGGTTTCGCCATTTAAAACCACTGGAGGGTAGTGTCAACAACATTCTGGCTTCAGACTCCAATTGAGTACGTCAACATACATAGAGAAACATGTGTGATCTTTGGGTCGGACAATATCCCCCAAAACAAAACAAAAACTTCACGGTGGTTTATCACAATTAAACAAAACTGGAGAGTGGTGGCGCAATTCTGGCTTCAGAATAGGAATAAGCGCGTCAACATAATTAGGAAAACAAGTCTTTTGGTCTGAATATTTTTTTTGTGTGCCTGTGTAGTTAATGTTAGGTACTAAAAGATACCCCAGGGCTCCAGGCTTGATTATTTATACAGTGCAGTTTTGTTTGAGGTTGTTGTAAATCCTCTGGATTTTCAATTCCTTTTCCATAATCTTCTATCTGCAAAATCCTTTTCTCATTTCATGATTGCAGGTTATCTGTAAATTATCTGAGTTTTTTTCATCTTGCGAGTTTCTCTGAGTCGCAAAGCTGCGTAATGCCTCTATCGGCTAAACTCCAACATACTGCAGTTCTCTCGAATGCCTAAACACTTCGCCATTGTTACGGTATCTACAAAAGGAAACCTTTCTTTCCAAACCGAAAGAAAATTAATGGATGGTAATGGTCCCCCACTTATGTTCCCTGAAACATCGGCAAACACCCACCAGTTTTCGTTATTGGCGGCCGCCGTTTGCCCCCCCCCCCCTGGCTCGCACAGCTTCTCCGCAAGGCGCTCGCGAGGGCAAACGGCGCTCCGACGTCATTTTCCGCCAGTTGGCAGATGGGCTGGCGAAGCAATAAGGGCATAGAGTGGAGGAAATGGGGAGAGCGTAGATAGCAAGAAGGGAGAGAGCAGAGAGCAAGAGAAGGGAGAGGAAGGGACTAGGGGGGGAGGGGAATGAGAGGAGAAAAAACAAAAGAGAAAGGGGAGCCATGTACCTCCTCCATTTGATGGCGTGCGCCATGTCGTCCACTGGGCCCCGCAGGGCCGCGCTGGTGGCGCGCGCGGTGGCGGCGGGGCGCGACGTGCCGTGGGGCGCCTTCCTGGAGCCCTTCTCGGCGGCGCTGTGGGGCGCGCTGGCGGCGCTGGCGGCGGCGGCGCGGCGCGCCTTCGAGGACCCGGCGCTGGCGGCGCCGGGAAACGCGCTGCTCGCCGTCGCCGCCGTCTACCTGCAGCAGGGTGCGTGCAACAGCCTCGTGAACTAATCGCCCGCTGGCCAACAACCAAGTCTGTATTCAAGGGCAAAGGAAATCGATATTTCTCCCCTCGGAGGAGCGAGAGAAATATCGATTTACTGGACATCTAGAGGGAGGCCCCGGGTTTTGGAGCCTAGAAACGAGCTGAGGGAAAGCTCGCACAGAAACGTTTAGTTCATACAATTCATGTCTCTACGGTATTGATAGAACAGTTTGGAAGAACAACGGTTTTAGTCACGTTCACGAAACTGCTATTTAGTTTAACATACTAATGCATGTATTGTAAGGTTCACTAAACAGGTAGTAATATTTACTCAACTTATTCCAGTGAAAATTGATACACAAATAGTAGCGTTTCATAAATTACTAAACGCTGTCTTGCGATATTTCTAGAGTTTTCTATCGGGTCCTGCATCTAGGGTCTATTGAGTCAAATGGCGATGGTATTCCTAAAACGTTTTGGGGCTGGATGGTTTTCACTAATCGATATCTAGGAATCCTCTTAAAACAGATCTACCGAATTACATCTGCGAATGATCTGCTTGGTTGGACGAAGGCAATGGCGGATTTTTTAATACCGACAGAACTTTGCCAGAAAAGATTTTTCACAATAATTTCGATAAGTGATACGACAATTACGACATATAAATGATTTTAAATATGGATAATAATTCTTGTACGAGGGAATGGTCAAAAGAAACCTTCATACTTTCTATTCCGCTAATACAATCCCAACATTAAAAAATCAAAACCACTCCCGGTTCCTCACGCATAATAGCTGGCGTTTAATAGCTAGCGCATAATAACTAGCGGGTTTTTTTTCTTTTCAGAGCAAGATAAAACAAGATGCTGCACCATAGCACAGACTTTCTAATATCGTATCCCATTATTATGTAATTTTTTTAACTTTACTCGCGAAAGTTATATTGAAAGCAATATTATTTTTATAATTCAACAATTTCTTGCATATATTTCATCAAACTGTGTCCAGATTTACACACGATTCCGAAATATCATAAATGTTCTAAAATCTTCACAAGAAATATTGTATTTTGCCGCCGAGTTATTGGCTTGGGAAAAATATATAACGTAACCGATACCAGCGTAACAGATACCAGCGTTGGTATCTGAATACTGCAGAAATCTAACAGTATTCAGATACCAACGCTGGTAGATAGATGTAGTTTTCATATTGATGTAAATACTTTGCGGAAAAATAAAATTAATGAAGAGAGGAAAATCACGAGTCCTGGATGGTATTTCACGGACATTCATAAAATAGGCGAGAGGCAATCTACCTTTATTTAATTAGTTATTTAATGATATCAATAACAAAGCTTTTACCATAATATTGGAAATCGATCTCGTAGTACCTATTTTTAAAAGTGCGACAAGACGAATAATTAGTACTATGGCCGTAAGCCTTACGTCAGTCGTATGCAACTTATGGAAACATCTATATTTCAAGCTATATCGGAAAATAATCGGTAGGGCAGGAGTTGCTTTATCAGTGTCAGCACCGTTTCATAAATGTTTCTCATGCGGAAAGTCAAGCTAGTCTCACTCTCACAGCTAGCGCGACGTCGTTGATGAAGGAAAAGGTCGACGCCTGATAGTATATAGATATTTCCAAAGCTTTGGATGTTGTTCCTCGACTGATCGTCTTTATAAAAAAATTTAATAGATCGGGTATAGACACTAGAGTGATAGCGTAGAAAACGAACTACTGCCGAAACCAGGAAACAGAAAGTTCGAATTCGGTTACTTACAACCTCGAGAAAGCTTCACTCACGGAATTCCACAAGCGAGTGGTTAATCGACCACTCATGTTCGGCCTTCGTGAATGAATTGCCGACTAATTTAGCTTCTCAATTACGACATCTTTGCAGATGACTGCAATCTATAGGATATCAACTGAGAAAGACGAGATATTTTGCAGCGAGACTTAGACAATTACATAACTGCCAGAAAACAAATCGCATAGAAATAAACAGTTCAAAAGAGCAAGTCCATCGGTTTGTATGGGTCGAAAGTTACAATGAATCTGGTACAACTGAAATAAGTTATACCTCGATCAGGTTCCTGCAATACTTAGAATTACCAGTTGAACAGTAAATTGAGTGGGACAATCAAGTCAATTTCGTTGTAGGGAAAGCCTGGAACATCTTACATTTATGTTATGCGGATACTGAAAAAGATACAGTAGAGCCAAAGAAACTCACCGCAATATATGTCATTAGTGCGACTGTTAATTAGAATATGCGCGGTATTGTTGGACCTCATACAGAATTTGCAACAAAGAATCTAGAAAAGCAGCGAGACGAGCATCAAAATTTACTTTCAGGGGTAGCAGAGGTAAAGGGTATGGAGTCACTCGAAAGTGAGAAATGAAATGTCACCATCTCTATAACTCAATGTATAAACGAACACAGGCGCTTCGAGCGTGAAGAAAATCAAAAATCGATTAAGTGAAACTCAAATATTCGCAGAGCGATCACATGCACAAAATTCAGGAAAACAAAAAATCAGAAATCGACGTTGGAAATATTCATTCGCCGAATCGCCTACGTATTAGGACTGAACAGTTTGCCTGTGACCAATCTTCTGATCCTTTCCTCAAAGCCTGAACACAACTTTAAAAATTTAAATTAGATTCTGAATGTAGATATGTGTATTAAATATATTTAATAAAATCAGTTAATACCTATGTTCTTCTTTGTAATTAAGTTATTATGTTATTATTATTGGATGTATATATTATTATATGTATTATAATTAATGATTATTTTCTATTATGATTACGGATTTATTTTAATTAACTATTGATTAGTTATTAATTAATATATTATTTATTATTTATTTATTAATTACTTATTATTGTGCAGTGCAGTGCGTAAGGCCTTATGCATGTTGTGCAACTGAGAGAAACGAGTAAGAAGACATTACAGCTTCGCTGACGCTAGCGCGGCTGAGTGTGTGACAGTGTAGTTTGGGTGAAGTGGAGTTCTATGAAAGATTGCACGATGAAATGTTCATGTGATTTTGTAACGTTTGTAGAGTTTGTATAGTTGTTAAGTTCTATAATGTTAAGTTTGTGTATTCTGCTATCACGTTCTCACACTTAATTGCAGAATTATTAATAAATCTAAATCTAAAATCTAACATCAACTTCTTTGAACTTATTAGGGACATTTTGACGCAAATAATGTAACTGGGTTACTTTTGAGTATCTTATTTTACGAAATTTCTGGAATAACAATTTATGGCCGCTTCTTAATGTTTAGGGCTGATTTAGGACTGAAGCGGCCGCAATCTGAGAGGTTCTCTCCTGCCCCAGGGTCGGAGTGCGACCCGCGCACCTGCGCGTGCCGGGTGGCGCTGCTGGCCAGCCTGGTGGCGGCGGCGGTGGTGGTGGCCTCCTACTCGGCAGAGCTCACCACGCACCTCACCCTCACGCCGCCCCCGGCGCACCGCCTGCTCGCCGCCCCCGCCCCCGGCCCCGCGGCCGACCGCGCTCCGCTCCAACAGGTGCGCTCCGGCCCCGAGATGCAGAGAGTAGCGTAACCTGACGGCCGCCGTTTAATATCAGAGCACCCGATTTTGCACGCAGGCACAATTCAGGAGTAGAAGACAAATGAAAACAATCTTTTTTTTTAATTTATTTTTTCCTATCGACCAAATGGCCTTACAGAAGTGAGAATAACATATTTCCATTCACGTAATGGAAACGTACTAATTTTTATTTAGATTATAATAATGTTGGTTAATGATTTGGTGATTTGGTGAGAATAGGTAGATTTATAAGGATTTGGATGCTTTTAGATGAGTTTTGATTTTTAAGACGGTTTGAAAATGTCATTGGAGTGTCTGGATTTAATCCTGTTTGAGGTGTTAGCTTGTTGTCCTAGTGTGTAGGGTAATAAGGTGTACTTGGGCAGCATGGCAAGAGAGTGAAGCATTTTGAGGAAGAGTTGATCGGATGGACTGTTATTAAAGGTATTTGGAGTTCATAATGAATTTGTCTATTGGGTATAAACCATGATACGTCAATGAGTTTTCGGAGAAATTTATTTTTGAATGTTTCTTGTGTCTGTTTCGTAATTCTGAACTATAATATCGACTTAACGCAAAGAAGCGAAGGAATAAAACAGCCGCGTACCAATGCCGTGCCGGTACCTGATGATACCAATGAACGGGCTCAACGGGGGACGCCAGAATAAATTGCAATGGGGTTGAGGGAAACATTTTATATATTTAGGAACTTACTATTTAATACATGAATTTATCAATATATTACAAACATTTTCGCCAAGTTTGTGTTGAAATAGTTTTCGTTTTTGTGGTAGCAAGAACATCCTATTTTGAACAGTTTCAGTACTTGCTGTTCTTTCCCAGGATCACGGATAGTCGCATCATTATTTGAAGAACTACATTAACATTCACAGTCTTCTATATCGATATCGATCTATATCTATATCGATAGACAGAAAAAAATAGGTTTTTATCGTAACTACTTGGCTGTCCGGGAGACACCGCGTCCTAGGCACAGATGCCAACATTTCGGCCGCCGTTCTCCGACCTTCCTCAGGGCAAAATGCACGGAGATAACTGCGATCGAGTTTATATAGAGTGAAATGTTGACACCCGTATCTAGGTCGCAGCGTCTCCCGGCAAGCTAAGCAGATACTGACTGCGGCCGCGGATGTTTATGGGTGAGCGTGGCTGTCAAAATTTGGCTGTTTCCATGACACGTTGCAGCTTGGCTACGGTTTCGAATTGTTTTTAAACGTCTCATGAGTGTTGAAAGAAGAAACTATCACTAAAGATTTAGAAAGGTTCCAATAAGAAACGTACTAAACATTGAAACAATAACAATTTGCCTAAACAAAGTTAAAATGAAGTCCATCGTTGACCCCCGTCATTTGTAACTGACTGTTAAAAGCATTGGAAACAAAATACTTGTAATTAACGACAGCGTATGAGTACTCAAATTTGAAAAAAAAGTATTCATTATTTTTTATTTGATTTTTTCTGTAAAGATTGTGATATTACAAGAAGTATTGAACGGCACTTTGTTAATATCATAAAGTTACTTTCTATAAATAACGATTGTATATATGCAAATATTGGATATATTTTATGCATATAATGGTTGTTTTTTATCGCATTAATCCGACTTTTGCCAGCTAGCAGTGTTCCCAGGCCTAATAATGGTTTTTGTTTATTGTCGCCTGAGGATAAGAGACATGTAGCGAGTATGACAAATTCCCTTCGCCCTCTCTAGCATATTGGCGTGCCTGCACTTTTCCTTTCGTGTCACAGGTATAGAAACAGAGACGATTGTAATGGAGAGCCTCACCCGGAAATCGAATCTCGGATTGCACCATCTGTCCTTGAGCCATCAAAAGTGCTTAATAACTATACTAATCTACAGTAGAATCGCCCACATGATCGACTTGCTGGGTCGATCCCCCACATAATCGACTTGCTGGGCCGATACGCCACATAATCGACTTGCTGGGCCGATACGCCACATGATCGACTTGCTGGGCCGATCCCCCATATGATCGACTTGCTGGGCCGATTTCCCACATGATCGACTTGCTGGGCCGATCCCCCACATGATCGACTGTCTGGGCCGATCCCCCACATGATCGACTTGCTGGGCCAACCCCCACATGATCGAATTGCTGGGCCGACCCCACACATGATCGACTTGCTGGGTCGATTCCCCACATGATCGACTTGCCGGGTCGATCCCCCACATGATCGACTTGCTAGGTCGATCCCCCACATGATCGACTTGCTGGGTCGATCCGCCCACATTATCGACTTTGCTGTGCGATCCCCCACATTGATCGACTTGCTGGGTCGATCCCACCATGATACAACTTGCTGGGTGTTTCGATCCACACATGATAACTGCTGGGCGATCCCCCACATGATCGACTTGCTGGTCGATCCCCCAATGATCGGACTTTGCTGGTCGATCCGCCCAGCATGATCGACTTGCTGTCGATCCCCCACATGATGGACTTGCTGGGTCGATCCCGCACAATGATCGACTTGATGGGTCGATCCCCCACATGATTCGACTTAGCTGGGTCGATCCCACATTGGTCCGACTTCCTGGGCCGATCCCCATTGCGACTTTGGCCGATTCCCCACTGGTCGTACTTGCTGGCGATCCCCACTTGGTCGATCTTGCTGGCCGATCCCCCACATTGGTCGTCTGCTGGGCCGATCCCCCACTTGGTCGACTTGCTGGGCCGTCCCCACTTGGTCGACTTGCTGGGCCGATCCCCCACTTGGTCGACTGCTGGGCCGATCCCCACTGGTCGACTTGCTGGCGATCCCCCACTGTCGACTTGCTGGGCCGATCCCCCACTTGGTCGACTTGCTGGCCGATCCCCCACTTGGTCGACTGCTCTGGCCGATCCCCACCTTGGTCGACTTGCTGGGGCCGATCCCCACGTTGGTCGACTTGCTGGGCCGATCCCCCTTGGCGACTTGCTGGGCCGATCCCCAACTTGGTCGTCCTTGCTGGGTCGATCCCCCACTTGGTCGACTTGCTGGGCCGATCCCTCACTTGTGTCGACTTGCTGGGCCGATCCCCCCTGCAACTTGTCGTACTTGCTGGCCGATCCCCCACTTTGGTTCGACTTGCTGGGACCGATCCCCGTCCACTTGGTCGCTTGCTGGCGATCCGCCACTTGGTCGACTTGCTGGCCGATCCCCCACTTGTCGACTGCTGGGCGGATCCCCCACTTGGTCGACTTGCTGGGCCGATCCCCCATTGTCGACTTGCTGGGCCCGATCCCCCACTTGGTCGACTTGCTGGGCGCGGATCCCCCACTTGGTCCGACTTGCTGGCCGATCCCCACTTTCGACTTCTGGTGCCGATCACCCACTTGGTCGACTTGCTGGGCCGATCCCCATTGTCGACTTGCTGGGCGATCCCACGGTCGACTTGCGGCCGTCCACTGTCGACTTGCTGGTGTCCGCCCTGTCGACTTGGCGGCCATCCCATCTTGCGACTGCGGCTCCCACTGGTCGTACTTGCGGCATCCCCACTTGGTCGACTTGCTTGGGGATCCCCCACATGATCACTTTGGCCTGGGTCGATCCCCCACATGAATCGGACATTGCTGGGATGATTCTTCCACTTGGGGTCGACTTTGGCTGGCGCGATCCCCCACTTTATCGACTGCTGGGTCGGATCCCCACTTTATCGACTTGCTGAGTTCATCCCCCAACATGATTGACTTGCTGAGTCGATCCCCCACATGATTGAACTTGTAGGGTCGATCCCCCATTGATTGCTTGTAGGGTCGATCCCCCACTATGATTGACTTGCTGGGGTCGATCCTTTCACATGATCGACTTGCTGGGACGATCCCCCACATCATCGAACTTGCTGGGTCACAGGCAAATAAACTATACGAGGCAGAATAAAGACTTAAACAAAGCTTTGGCAACGTAATTCTAAAAGTCATTACATGATGTTTGTGACATGAAAAATGTAATTATGAAAATGAGTGGTTGTCTCTGGGACTTCTTGCACTGAAGAGTGGTGCACTTTTAATTGGAAGAAAAACTTGCAATACCAACTCATTGACCATTTTGTGTACTTGAATTAGCCGGTGCAGTATACTCCTCTATAATCGTTTAGTACCTCGAGATAGTAATCAAATGCCAACTCTCTCGCCACTACTTGCGTCTCAACAATTACTTTTTGACGTTAAAAACGTGAAAAGTAAGTCACACTATTTAACGACTTTGACGCGTCATCTTTCGCAAGGCGATTGACAATAATCTTCTTGAATAGTGAGGAAAATTCATTGCATTGCACTAAATAATATATTTCTAAACTTTAATAACCACATATTTAATATTACTGTCATCTGTTGTGCATACGATGTAGAACTAAAGAATTCGCCGAAGTATACAGTGTAAAGTATTCAGCATATTGTCGTGTTTTGCAATTTGCGCCACGCGAGCAGTCGAGGACATAGTATATCTGCTTTGACAACATTGTATGAGTTCAATATCACTTTATCTAATATAGAATGTTTCTTGTTCTGAGAAGACAAGAACTCAATGAGTGACGTGTTGTTTGCTTCTTGTTCGTAACACAAGTGTATGGCGTACTCATTTTAATTTGGTTTGTGACTTTTGGTGGAACGGTATGGCTTTTGTTCGTAGTAAAGGCCAAACAATACACAGCTAGGGAAATTATAAGTCTTGTTTATTAGAAATGTGACGAAGAAAAGAATTCGGGAGTTGCTGCATAACAGCAATTTTCGGCTAGTAAACTATACTGAAGTATCTGTTCGAACTGTGACATAAATTAAAAAAGAAGGATTCGAGCTTGTGGGGCAGCCTTAACTACTCCCGGTAAGAAAAGGCCATATTGTGATAGATACAAAAGTACACATTGATAACATCTACTTATTGCCTATTTGTTTTCCTTATTCTCGTATGATGTTTTAATTCTTGCCTATGGATACTTGGCGTAATATATTTGGGACAGCTAGTAGTTGAAGATTAGGCGGGGGGGCAACTTTCAAGAACATTGAGCGCAATCCTCAGCCTCGCAATCGAATCACTGCCCCAACAATAAGAATGAGGTGGCTCGGGGATGAACAGACTTGGACATTGGAGCAGGAAGTGTAAAGCGGCGAAAACCACCGAGTAAGCGAACCGATCAGTGAACTTGGTGTGGAGCATTCTCCACATTGTCTATTGGCGAACCACTGTCCCAGTGCCATATTGGATCTTGGAAATCCCGGGCCCCTCCCCCACGGCCACTTTACGCGAGTCCTGCTCTAGTCTTTGCGGCAGGTGGCGATGAAAGACCAACTGCCCGATGCATTTGAGCAACAACCTGTTCAATATGTTTTCACAATCGACAGGCTGAAGCAGACCTTCAGAGAAAATTTCAAGATTTTTCTCCGTGAAATTATAAAAAGTTTCACAAAATCTTGGAAACACAGACATTGAAGTGAATATGCGAATGAATTATATAGTACGATATAAGCAATACTATAGTGTACATACTTTGGTTTTTACTCAAACGCGTGCCTATTTATTATTAATTATTAATTATTAATAATATTAATAACAATAATATATAATATATACAACGGAGTCCTTATATTTCTTTCTTTTCCAACATTATATTTCTCTGCAAAGAAAGCAAACGACCAGACGAAGAAAAACTATACGGGGATTCAGCCCAGACTAAACAAAAAGATAAGGAAAAGTTTATAGAAAAAAAGCGAAGAAGTGGAAGAACATAACTACAAATGGATATCGTAAGAAATTTTCCAGGTCATCCGAATATGAGCACGGACTGTAACCAACAATGGCGAATGTTAAGAACGAGTACGACAAAATAAATACAACAAAAGAAGAGATCACGAAAAGATGGGAAGAATACGAAGAAGTTATATGATAAGGTTACAATATAGTAGTGTATAAATATAGAGATGTAGATGATTACGAATAAAGAACCTGAGATCGAAAGAAATTAATTGGGCGACAAAACAACTGAAAAATGGGAAGTCCCCAGCTGTAGATAATATTCCAATGGAACTATTCAAAGATACAGGGGAAGAAATCTTGGCGAAACTATACACAATCATGCAATGTGATCTGGAAAATAAAACAGTGAACACACAAATTTGCAACGCTAAATTATTCCATTACCAAAGAAAGAAGAAGAGCCGAGATTGTGCAAATAACACAACTGCATGAATACCGTGTGATTCAGTCAATCGGCAAAAGTCATGCCTCGAAAAAAGAAAAAAAAAGGATTTTAAAAATGCTGTTACTGTAAGCATATCTTTAAGATTTTCAAAAACAATTCATTGAAAGAAACCTCATTTCTATCTACTCTGGAATATTGTGCAGATTGCATTAGGTCGGTTTAAGCGTTTGAGTAAAGCATGCATCCTAGATAATACCAGAAAAAGATTTCTGTTACTCGTTTTGTAAACTCGTTTGAATGTTCCATATTATTTATATCATTGTGTCCGATATGTCATGATAACGGTTTCTAGAAAATCCACTTTTTATAAAACAAAGAAAATGGAAGGGAAAAGACGCTCCAAATGCAAGCAAACATTTACGAGTTATCCAATTGCATAATTCCCTTTTATTCATTTACGTAGTCTGAAATCACTCACCAGGATTTATTTCTTCCCTTCAAAATTATACAAATATAACAAATTTATTTGATATCAAAATAACTTACCAAGTAATCCGGCAGAAGTCATGATTCATACTATCTTATTTCGATGCTTGTTGCGGCGTTGGAGTCATGATACGGCTCGCAAGACCGCTATTTTATCTTTTTTTTTTTTTTTAATTTGAAGTCGTAGGCTTCCTCGGCCAGAGTCATGTGCATGTTCTTGTCTGTCCGGGTGACGCCGCATCGATGATTGTTGCCGATGTTTCGACCAACTTGTCGTGGTCTTACCATGTCCATACCATCAGACGTATGGGCATACCAGCCCTGAGGAAGACCACGACAAAATGGTCGATACGTCAGCAAAACAGCCTTCGACGCGAAGCCACCCGGACAGCCAAGATAATGCATTTTTTAAAATTTGTCCTAAAGTACGAAAACATTTTTAAAATTAGCTTCGGCTATTTTACTTGGGAAAAGAGATTCACCAGATGAACTCTTTAAAGCAGATATACGACGTTTTGAGATTAAAAATCGAGTTGTAGGATAAAAGAGCTCGTGCGTATACTCCGCTCATTTTTTACGGTATTTGACAACGGTGGAGACCAAGGTGGATTGATAACAGAAGACCTTAGAAGTAAAATATATCTAAAATGGTGTTTTCGTAAATTTCACATTACGACGCTCCTATTCGTCCAATTTGCATGATTGTCACGACGTTGGATTCAGGCAGCATGTCGCCATCGCACTGTAAGGCCACATTTTAAAATTTGTTCTCGGAAGTTTCAGAACTAATTTCAAATTCGCGTTTTTGCTAGATTTTTGGAAAAAGGTCATCGTAGCGTAAATTCTATTTTAAAAAGGCGTAAAATGCCGTTTACAAATCGAAAATCGGACCATTGATTCAGACGTTATCAGTAAAGTAAATTCCCCTGTGATAATGCTGCGATCTATTGAATATTCCTACAAGTATTTGTCGGTGCATTTAGCCTTAATCGGAGATAACTACTTACTAGCGAATCTAGTGACGTTACATGGAAAATCGGCGTCTAAATCCAATTTCAGTAATATACTATAACATTGGAATCACTAAGCGAAACTTAAATAACCTAAAAATCTTTCAAAATTATACACTTGGTAGTTGATATCACACTTGTTATGAATAGGTCAGGTCACTAGGGCGCTGCCTTCAAGTCTCCCGTTCTATCCTCGAGTGCAAAGTATCGTCTTTAGCATTAGCTGGCACCGACCGCCGCACTCGCATTGTTGCCAATCCGTCAAGAGTCAGCTCTTGATTATCCCCGCTTGTCTGGTGACTTGCTCACACCAAGTCACCTCGGATTGCGCGGAATCTCTGAGTTGCGAGGCTCGGATTACCGCGTCTCTACCGTAGTGAAAAAGGAGCCTCCCCCCTCCCCCAGCAGCAGCACCAGCAGCAGCAGACGTCTGCCCATGGGCCTCCAATGCGAGAAGTCGCGTGCTTTGCGCGCAGGGGCGCGCGTGGGGCGCTGCTGGCCGCCGCCCCCGGCTGGGGCCCCCGCCTGCCCTGGGCGCTGCAGCTGCCCCGTGCGCGTCGCCGCTGGCGGGAGCCCCTGGCCCGCGCGTGAGTGCGCCCTGCTTCTTTCCTTTTGCCTGCGCTCCGATTAACTACGACGGATTACGATTGATTCAACAAGATTGCTTGGTTAAGATTTATTGATTAAGTTTAATTAATATTTATTAAGACTAAGATTTATTAAGAATTATTAAGATTTATAAAGACTGATTGATTAGGATCGATTTCTTGATTAGTGATTCCGGGCGCGTAAACTGCTGTCATTAGTCCCGTGGCTTCTCCAATCAACACCATTCGAAGGTCAGAGCAGATCTAACAAATGGGCCACCACTCGCGATCTTTCTTTCCTTTTCTTTGTCCTATTCTCACACCTTACTTATACACACTTACATTTACATGCACTTTACTTTCTTACATGCCGGGAGACCAGTCGGGAGTTTAGAACTTGTCCCGGCTGGTGTGCTGTCCCGCTGGTGGGAAATATCTGACATGGGACAACACAAGTGGACGTGTAATCCGACGCCGGATCTCACCATCCAACGACAGGAGCGGACAGTCGCGTGAGCGGACAGTCGCGTGAGCGGACAGTCGCGTGAGCGGACAGTCGCGTGAGCGGACAGTCGCGTGAGTGTCGCGTGAGTGTCGCGTGAGTGTCGCGTGAGTGTCGCGTGAGTGTCGCGTGAGTGTCGCGTGAACCGCTTATAAACGAAATACCCCAAAAGACACTAAAAAATGGGGTAACTATATTGCACTTAATGGTGATTATATTGGACAAAGAAAAATTGAAGATGACGTTTCATATAATAAATTTAAGGGTCATTCCTAGTCTCTTATTGAATTGCACTCGTATAACATACAAATGAAAAATAGGTGAATCATGTGACACCGCAGACAGAACCAGGATCCACGACGTGGAGTCACACAATAATCCTATCGCCCAAAAAATTTAGAACTGATCCAACCGAAAAGAAACTTTTAAAATGGCCTTTCCGGAACGTAAGAGCGCGCCGCTGTTTGAATTCCTCGCCAGGGAGAGATAGCGAATGCTCCCAGTTACGGCCACATTCTGCAACGCTTGAACAACGCCATTCGTAGAAAATACTTCAGCATATTTCTGCACGACTGTGACCGTCCTCCGTGACACAGGAGACACCAAGCGAGGTTTGTGGCGGCGTTGCCGGTGAGGTGTTCTTGACCATTCTCCCTACAGCCCCCATCCGTTTCACTCTCTTTTTTAGGCCTGAGTAACTATTGAATAATAACATTAAGAAAAGGAAAAGTTTCGGTACGTTGCACATTACCACTCGTTTTTTTCTCCAATAGAGCAAAATACATTCTGATCATTAAAAAAAGCATTCAGAAGTACGCAATTTGAAAATTATGTGGACGTTAAAAATGACATTTTTCAATGTATGCTCCCATTATTTTTGACAATCCTAAATACAAAAAGAAACCGATTTCAAATATTTTTTCAAAGTAATTTCATTAGCAACATTACGAAAACTTATTTTGTTATAATCATCAGACTTATTTGGCTAATGATTTCATTGAAAAAATTTTAATGTATTATATTGCAATAAGTCCGCGGAACTAAATGATCCTCACAGCTCGCAAAACGTTTAAATAACATTAATACATATTATACACAATATAATAAAAGCAGTACATATTATTAGAATTTTCGAACTGTATTATCCTAAAATATAATCAGAAATGAGTGAGAGAAACGTATGGGAAAAAAACTTAAACTAGTGGTTCTCGACAACACATTCTTTTTCCCAAAATTCGTAAGGGGACACAATATAATACTACTACTTGAACCTGCTGTGATTAGTGATTACAAACGGCAATTTTTTCCATGCTGGGATTCGAATTCACGTTCTGAATTCGTTCACGAACACCATTCATACCTACACAACAATTTCCTATGTAACCAGTCTCACAGATGACCTCAACTTTCCTGACAACAAAGTCGAATATTTGCATTTACAATTTTCGAAACTTGAGAGGTTTCCATTGAAAATATTTGAAGATATAATTTTAAACAATAGATTTCATAGGAATAGGAAATACGTGGTGCTACAACAGCACATAAGTTCACACTTGGCTCGTAACTTTGACAATTTTTAAAAATGCAGAGTTCAATGTGAATTAGCTTTCGTTTAAGGTTTCTTTTCTGTATGTGAAAAAAAATAAGGAAACGTTTGGATCCGTTTTTGAGAGCTTTTTTTTATAAATTGCCTTCACTTCAAGCAAAAATTATACAAAAATTGTTCTACAAAAAAATTGTGCGTGGCCTTCTTGAAAGATTTGTAATCTTTTTAGACCAGATGTCATTCAGGAAAATATTTCCATCGTCAATAGTTTAATTGTGCAATGCTAATTGTTTGCAATTTTCGATAATACGGAGAGTTTACCGAAAATGAGACCTGCGTCGTTTTATACGCGTACTTTGCTCTATTTGAGAAAAACTAGTGAAAATGTGCAATATACTGAAACTGTTCGGTTTTCCATGTTATTATTCAACAGTTACTCAAACTTTTAAAAAAGTGCATGACATCATTTAAATATCTACATTTAATTGAAGTTATGCATAAAACATAAATCCACAAGCATCATTATGGTTCAAAAACGACTTGGAAAGTTGGGATGTATCTTAAAATTTCGAGTAGCAAGGACGCAATAACAAATTTATTTTCAGATGAGAGGATATTGCTTATTGATAATGCACGAACGAAATGCAAGGAATGGCGAGGAAAAAACTGGGAAACTTCACGGACAGGTCTGTGGCCTACGTTCCAAGCTAATAATATTCACTTGTCGCCCATGCGCCTCGCCGCGCTTCCTGAACCTCTTCTCCGAACTGAATTACTCATCGGCTTCCTAAGAACAGTGGGAGTCGTGCGCTTTTATGGACTCCGCTTTGGAAGTGGGCGTGAGTGTGCGCACGTACCTACCGCACATTATTCTAAAAGTCCTCAAGTGTGGGGAGTGAACTGGGGGTGGGGGGACTGTTCAAAGATTGATTTTTCAAGGTTAATTGTATATGTATGTATGTATGTATGTATATATATATATATATATATATATATATATATGTGTATATATATGTGTGTGTGTGTATATATATGTATATATATGTGTATATATATATGTGTGTATATATATATATATATATATATATATATATATATAAACATATAAATATCTCCGGGCATAGCAATTCTACCAAACCTTTACAAAATTAAAGTAGACCAAAATTTCTTCAAAAAAAGTTCATAAAACGTTTTGTTGTTAAATCACCCCTTTTAAAGTTACATGCTCAAAAAAGTTACTGCTTTTAATTACGAGTTATTTTTTTTAGATATCTCTCTTATAAAATCTTTTACGTGTTCACAGTACGGAAGAAATTTCATTTTTGTTCCAAACAATGTGTGTTTATACATTTGCGGGAAGAACATAAACATTTTGCCTCTTATCAATTCTTATGTTGTGAGTTTCCAAGGTAATTTGGTCGGAGGTTATCTCAGGTACGAAAATGGATAATCTATAGTTCATTTTATAAGGTTCAAGTTCAAATATTTGGTAAATGTTTGTGTACGTTGTGTACACATTGTAAATGACATAAAACAATGTACATGTGTAAATGTCGTAAATGGAATAAACATGTTTACCGCGAACACTGAGAGGCAACTAAAACTGTGTTAATGACGAAAAACATACTCAATGAGTGACGAGGGGATCCAATGATTACGAAAATGGGGAAAGCTCCAATATTCCTAAAATCGCTCATGTCATCGATAGGTTTGCAGTCAATTATTTTGGAACTTTTCTTAATGAATGCCTCGGTTAATCGAGACTCGGATAATCCCAAGCCTCCTTAGTGTTAAAATCTTATGATCAACAACTACGCGGAAACTTAGTTTTTCCCTCAAAAATTTATTTATTCAATATTGATTTTGTCACCAAAATAGTTCCCATGAGTTATAATACATTTGTAGCAGCGTGTTTTTAGTACTCAAAGTACTTCTAAAACGCAGTTTTCGTTATGGCGTTTAGCTCCTTCAGCGATTCTGTTTTAATTTCTTTAATGTTGATAAAAACTGTTCCTTTCAAAGATTTGTTAAGCTTTCGGAGTAAGTTGAAGACACTGGGCGCCATGTCCGGCTAATACAGAGGCTGAGGCATCATAGTGGAGTCATTTTTGGCTACAAATTTACGAACAGTGAAGGGAGAGCATGTACTTTATTGTGAAGCAACTACCGAGAATTACTTCGCCACAAATCCGAGTGTTTTATTCGGAGCCCTTCACGCAAACGGCATGAAGTAGCACTTCTTATTGACTCCACGACCTGGTAGCAAGGCCTCATGATGCGTTGCCCGTTGCAATTCATAAAAACTATGAGCAAACCATCAAATTCAACCGCATTTAATATGTTAAAAGCATGTATCCTTCTTCTGGTATTGGCTCTTCAAGAAGCTTCTACTTGAACGATTGAACCATCCTTTCGACGTCATATCCGTACACCAATGTTTCTTCACTAATTATGACCTGTTTGAGATCTAGTTGTTGGCTTCATTTAGCATCTTCTCAGGAATGTTCATTCGACACTGCTATTGGCCAAAATTCAATACGTTCGGAATACTTTTTTGCTGCTACTCGTTTCATGTACAAAGCATCAGCAAAATCATTTTATCCCCTCATCAATCATTGAGAATGTCCTTCGTCATTGACACTCAGTTGTTATTGTTTTTGCCCCTGTATACTACGTACGAGGTAAACGTGATTATTCCATTTACGTTATTTGTACTCGTGATTTTTTCGTACTCCAGTCACATTAAAGCGACCCCCGCCTATGTTCAACGTAAACGTTCAATTGCACTTCCCGCAAAGTCGTCGTATTTTACTTTCCTGCTATTTACTTTTCTTATTTTTATTGGGAATTGTAATTGAACCAATTGCAGCTTATGATCTTGTTGCAAAAACCGTTGTTGAACTTACACCGAGTTCTGCCACTTTTTTGTGCACAATCCACTGTATTGTTTTTCCTGGATTCTTCCCTTATAAATAGTTGTTTTAAAACCCTAAAATCAAAATAAAGAAACGTAAACTAAATTGTATTTATCTTTGGTGTGATTAAAATCAAATGTCTAAAAAGCAATACAACGAAACACAGGTAAACGACCGGAATGCGTACTTTCTAAACACACTATGATCGTGGCATCGTGGCTGTGACTGATCCAACAGCTGAACGTACCCCTTCCTACAAAAATTAATAAATTCTGAAGATATTCACTACTATTTGTTGTCAATTCGAGGTATAATTGAATTCCTAATATAATTGTTATGAAACATTATGTTAATGAGGATTTAAAACTGTTTGATATCTCTAAACGGAGGAAAATGTTCCTTCACCGGATGTGCCCGTAAGGCCTTGTACTGTATTCTTGACCTCGGACGCCGTACCAGCAGGACATCGCGTCAGTCGGCTCGCACTGTACGTGCGTGGTTCGAAGAGACCAGGTTGAGTTTAAAGAACTCAGTGGCCCTGGCGGAACCATCCAGAACCCAACTGACTCTCTTCCTGCACCACTCCCAGCGGCCAGCGTTACAACAGGAGGTTTTTCAGGATTACAACAGGAGGTTTTGACTGGTGGTCACATCAATGTGACTGGACTGTGCATGTTGACAACTCAAACCTTGACCAAATATTTGTACTGGATCCTCATCAAATAAACTATGTATTGTCAGTTTTCGTACCAATTTACCGAAGGAAATATGTATTGAATATGCCGAAGGAATACCAATGATCTCGGATACTCTTAAGTACACACAAAATAATATTTGATAAGAGATAAAATGTTCATTTTTTGCGCAAAATATGCAAATACATTTTGTTGATAAATGTTGAACAAATTATTACTTCCGTCCATTGAACATACAACATAATATTTGTAGCGGAGATTTCTATGAGGGGGTCTTGATGTACATAAAAATGAGAACTTTTCGGCCTCGAACTTTCAAAGAGAGAATTTAACAACATAATGAGTGAATGAGTGAAAGCAGGAACGGTATAAGTGACATTTCATAAATTCTAGGGAAGCGTGTTTGTTTTAGCTTATACTTCAGTGGCATTGTATTCTCGTGGTTTTAACGAACAATTGAAAAGCCGCGGTTTTGATGATGAAACAAAGCACCACAGCTTTATAGGGATCTAGATTTGAATAAACATTTCGCAGAATTTATAAAATGTCACTTATTCCGTTCTGGTTTTCACCCAGTCATAAAAACGTTTTTGTACGAAATTTTGTCTACTTAAATTGTATAGAGAGCATACTATTTGGTAGTTATGAAGGTATATGCAAAAATAAACGAAGAAAAGTCACCTTTAAAAGCTCCCATCCAACCCTTGGCACATTCCCCACACTTCAGAATTTTTAGTGCAATGTGCGGTAAATAACAACAAACAATCATACCAAGTTTGAAAATAACTCCGGGATTTTTTTTCACTCGATTTGTCTAATTTGACTGTGCTTCAACGTACTGAACGAGACAGAATCGGGTCACTTCCGCGAGAACATGGTGAACAGCACCACGCCGCGCCAGCGGAAGCAGAATGGCGTCATATTTATAAGCTGAAACTATAAAGGCGCGGTGGCGCTTGGTCTCCCCACGACTCGGTGAGGGTCCGGCCTTCAGCCCACGCGATTAATATAATACATAATTGAGCGCAATTTTCAATTATTATTCGAACTACGGAAAGCGAATGCAATTGTCATATTAATTGCGTGAGAAGAATGTCCTCCCCGTCACTCGTTCTTCACTTTCGTTCGCCGATCTCGCGTCGTCGGAGTCGACTCGTTACGATTAAGGATAAGACGCTGGAAATATTTTGTTGGCACTCCACATGCTGCTAACCATACCAATTAATTCTGACATCCATATTTCGCCTAGATACCGTGACAATGTCGAACAATTACTAGAGTTGCTCCCTGAATGAGTTCGCACCTGCTTGGACCGACAAAAACTGGAGATTTGTTACTTAAATGTAACTTGTTATTTCAGATTTCAGATTTGGCCGTACAATATGCCACTGGTGATTTTCTCTGTCTGCTCTTGGAAAGTATGTAAGATTGAGACTGATTCCGCGCTTTGGGGGTTGAAAGTATACCGTCTACACCATTCATCAAAGGATGGGTGCAAAAAATATTACGGCCATACAAATTTTATGCCCAATATTTAATATCAACATGGGTATTGAATCTGATCTTTTGTCTCCGAGCTACAAATGTGTTATTCTCTTTCCAGCCCGCCGTCAGCTCGCGAAGTTTTTCATGAAGCATAGAAGTCATTGCGCGAGGCGGGAGAGCGTGTAAGCACAGACAACTCCACTTGATTGTTTTCCTTTGTGGTGTCTACAATTTCCTCCTAGCAATCTTAACTCGTCACATGACTTCCATGAAAGAGTTTAAGGAAATGTTTCCCTGCATATAACGTGCACGTTTTTCTCCCTATCGTTCGTAGACACTTCCAAGCGACCTCCAAACCGAGTTCAAGGAAATACTTCTCCGTTACAGTCGCAGCGCCTTTTCCTGTTTGTTACTATAGTTGCATCCGCCGCGATCTTTCAGTTAGAGTTCTCTTTCGAAGAGGCCACATTTTTTGGACGAAGCTAATGCGCATGTCACGAATTCAGTAAGGGAATTACCGCTTAAATCCCTCGTGAAGTACTAGAGGCACCTTACAATATTTTTTAGACTTGATTAGAAAATACTAAACACAAAGTAATAAATTATCTGTATTAATAACAAGTAAATCGTTATCTAAAGCACAACAGTTAAACATTGACCCGATATAAATATTATTAAGATATCAAATTATTTCAGAAAAGGTCAAAATATGAATTCACAACATTTAAATCAATGGCTTTTAACTAACAATGAAGAAGCTCATATCTTCTACCCCGTATTCTGAGTACTTCATTTTTATATTTTTTCTTAATTCACGTTTCACTTCCACGCAAACTTATAAACAACAAAACCCTTAGTCGCTGTTTTCTCGAAGGAAACATCACATGCAAGTAATCTGAATGAGTTTACAAGCAAACATTTGTGACATGAGTGAATTCATCTAAAAACTTTCTTATAAATCCCTTGCCAGTTTCTAATTTCCACCTCTCCGCTCATTTGCAACGGCAACATTTACTTCGAATGTACGGTACTTACGAAAATCCCTTCAGGCTATGCGCTCGCACCGGTGGCGGTCGCCATTGCACGACCAAGAAGTTCACCCCTTGACTGAACCATCGCCTGCCGGCCACGTTCCGCGGCGCTCGAAAAGAAAGAAAGAGGGAGGGGAGAGAGAGGGGAGGGCCATCTCAGGAATAAATAATAATAATAATAATAATAATAATAATAATAATAATAATTTTGATTGACAGGGACAAGAAAGAAGCTGTGCTTGTTGATATTTGAGACAACCTAAAGAAAGCAGAGGCCGAGAGAATTACGAAGTATGAAGATCTTGCTCTGGAAATAAAACAGATGAGTAAACTACAGAGTGTAACGATGCATCCGCTTGCTATTTCGGCTCAAGGTGCAGTAACAAACAATTACAAGAGAAATATGAAATAAACGGGGTTACCTCAACGAATTCTAAAATACTGATAAAAAGCAGTGATTCTGCAAACACGTTATATAGTTCGCAAGTTCTTGAACAAATGAGGCTCCCAACTCGGTCTTGGGGGTTAGAGTGAAATTCCTCTCCCCAGTGACCAAGTTCTTTCCTTAACGTGGCAGGAATGTGCAAATTGTACCCAGCACGAGCTGCTGAGAAATAATAATAATAATAATAATAGTAATAATAATAATAATAATAATGGATTATTATTTTACTAGAATGACGCAGTGTAGTAAGTTGTCCTGTGTAAATTATATAGAACGCATCATCGTTAATTATGATTGTACAGTATACAGAATAATGATGTTAATAATAACGAAGCACTGACAAGGCTCCATAAAGAGCCAACGGTTTTAAACATGTTTTATTTCTCACCTGACCTCAACTCAAGAACTATGCCATCGGAGATTTTCGTCTGCTTTTTCTACCAACCGGAACATTGTGCTGTGCTAGAAAACTCCCACATATTTATCACAGCCCTGTTTTCTCATTGGCCCAAGAACCAGGCACGAGGCCAAAGAGTCTTCGGGCATAAACACTTTCGGTTTCGTCACTCGTACCCGTGTGTACGTGGTGATGTGTATGTGTGAGTGCATGCGAGGGATGGTGCGTATGCTGTGGACGTGTGCATGTAAGACCACACTTGCGTTTGGGCTTGTGAGTGCATTGACAAATGCTTATGTCTCCCTAAAATTAGCGTTAAAAGTCCACGAGGCGTTTCCAATTAGCAGCGAGAGCTGAGACGGGGGCGTGTTCGGGCGGGAGCTGCGGCCGAGAGGCAGCGACAGAGGCTGCGTCGCAAAGCGGGAGATCCACAAGCCACACTGCGCATGCGCGCGTTGGAAGGAGTTGGCATTATGTGCGCATGATTTCTTGAGCCCCGGAATCCGTACCCCTACTCTTTTTATCGACATTAAGAGGCAGGAGGTATCAACCACAAAGTTCATTTAAAATATATTTAAATTTACCATACCCATGCTTCGGGAATGGAACGGGTTAAGATTCCCGAAACATGTGTCTGGATAATTATTTATAATCTTTAATGTATTGTGTGTTTCACGGCGCCATTCCTCTCGCGAATTCGTGTTGTCATTCTCCATGGTCTCACCACAGTGAGTCGATTCCTTCATGTCAGGCACGATAAGGGCTAAGAATAACAAACTGGCGATTTTTTTACAAACAACTAACACAACCCGACTTCAGTAATACTTTCCACTTTTTGAATCATGGCCATCTAATTGCGTAAATGCATTTATACATTTATTCATGAATTATGCGTTAGCTGTTTGTGAAACAAATACTCATAACCCGGACATTAAAATAACTTCAGTCACAATTATTTACGACCGCATTTTCTTGTGGATATCGTCTTTGGTAAAAGAAGTAGCGGTTGCAAAAGACGGGTTGCAAGGGTTACAGCAGAAAAGCTATTTATTTTCGGCACTTGCATCGTGATATAAGCCATTTCAGCTTCCCGAAGAAGGACATCACATCTACGATCTGACGACAGGGGTAGAATTCGAATCGGAGACGACGACCCTGAAAGTGACATTCGCTTCGTGCCAAATTGCAAATGGCTCTGCACATGGTCGACCTCCATCGTTTCGAATTTAATGAAAACCTAAATTTAACAACGACATTTAACATGGAGTATTTGTGAAATTTGAAATTCCAGGACTTTTTGACAAATATTAATTTTTCTTAGCCTCTTTTTAAATAATTGTTGTTTTATGTCGTAAAATGAGTCGGATCCAATAAGTAAAACACATTAAAAAAACATGTTTCGGCCCTTTATTGAGTTTTCAATACGGTTGAAAAAGTTTATTTTTATTGTATCAGAGGTTTTTGTTTATAATACCCACCAAAATGTCACAGTACATCATTTGTAAAATCAGCAAATACATTTGCGAGCTGTAATCCTCTCCCATGCGAAAGAGCTGACGTGGACCCGCTGGAAAAGCCCTTCCCCTCGCGCGAGTGTTCCAAGGCCATTGCTGCGGCGTCTGCCGCTGACGATGCTGAAGTCCCGCTGCAACTTGCGCAGGGGCAAGGGGGGGGGCAGCTGGGGCTGCTTGGGCGCAGCTGCGACTGCGCGCACTGGGACACAGGCGCTTATGTTCATTCTGGAATCGTAATGGCGTCCGAATTATTAGCGGTGAAGTGTTGTGGACTGGTTTAACAACTCAGTGCCAGCTTCATAGCTAACTTATGATAGCCATAGTGATTAATGTGTTGTATGTAATGAAGAAGCAACATTAATTAATGAAGAATAATATAGAAACATTTTGAGTACTCTACTAAACCACATCCCCAGCTGTTACTTAAGATTTGTACTAAACCCTAAGTTCCCTGAATGACCTAATCCTATTGCAAATGGGTGCAGTGCGAAAAGATATGTGGTATTTCATCACAGACAAAGACATTTATGAATAAAGTAAGATAGGTTGGTAATATGTATTCATAATGCATAGCGTGTTTCTAAGGTGTTTGCTGTGGAGAATATTTATTACATAACAATAAACTTTCCCATCCTAATAAAAGCTCAATATAGGTGACAAAACTCGATTAAAAAAATATTTTATTCATTGAATATTACCTAACCTCAAGAACTATTCCTCCGAAAATATATTTTGATTTTTCAAACGCACATTTAACAATTCGCAACTCCCTTTCACAACTGAAGAGCTTACTTCCAAGGAGACGTATTTTGAAGTAACAATTTTTCAGGAAGGGAAGTATTGAAATTCTGGCTTATACCTCAAGATTAGATTAATCGATTTTCAGTTACGTTTAACAAAAGAGAAAGAGAAGAGTCATTTTGAACACAATATTCAGAAACATGAAGGAGAAGTGTCTTAAGAGTTATTGGTGGCTCACTGAAGATGATCCCATCGTACATCTCCTGAAACGTTTACAGATATTGCAATGTGGTTTTCACTCAATCGAAAATATGCGCAGGGCACAACGTTTTCCTCCCGATACCCAGGGCCTCGTCGAGACAATACGCACCTTTGTGCAAATTTTTGTTTACCGCCCCCGTATTCTAACGCTTTGAATTTAATTACATCAATATTATTTAGCTTATACTGTGTAGACTTTTTCCTGTAAAACCGAACTTCGATTTCACAATAGACGCGTGAGTTCCAAAAGTAACAGATATTCTATTACTCGAAATTGATGATATCTCCGAAAATTGTATTACGTGTACTTATGTATTATTTTTTCGATCCCACGATTTAACACTAAAGGAGAGTTTAATTCTGTGAATAATAGTTTTAACGTTTTTCGTTTAATATAAAAATGTAAAAATAATGCAAATTTTTAAAAAAGCCGCCCTTGTGCGGTGCATCGCTTGCGCTGGGGTCGGCGCGGCCTTGCTTACGTCTGTCCCTGCCAACGCAGTCGCCGAGACGAGGCCACTCGCCGCAGAGACAGCTCTCATTGCGCGCCGCAACTATTACAAGAAATTTTAACGTACTGGACGCGTAGAATAAAAACTTTGTCAGATATCAACTATTGTAGTATGTATGTCTTTGGCATTTTAGGGTCGAATTAATCCATCTTCATAAAGCTATTTACACAATATTACTTTAAAAATATTAATAAATGAACTATCGTTGTATGCTTCTTTCTATGATTTATGCATTGCAGATAAAAAAGAAAGAGTAGCAACATTATATGGTTGTATTCACGACTTTAATTGAAGACCTAATTGAGGGGAACATATTTCATTTCAAAAAATCGATTTTATATTCTATAATGTATAGTTGTATGACGTGGTCCCAAAAATTTCAATTTTTGCAATTCCCAAAATTTAGGGTGAAAATCGGAACTATCTCATCTCTGTTCGTGTATTGCACTTTATTCTTAAACATTTAAAGAAACATTTAAGCTATTTTTAAGAAAAAATTGAAAACATCCCAAAGTCTTCATGTGAAGTAAAAAAATTAAGGAATTTGGTTTTTACATCGCAAGGATTTGAGCCAGTACAGATTGAGCAGGCAATATTCCTTTCTGCAAAATTCATACATGTAGAGGAGGTGCTAGTGTTGTTCGTACACAACGGATAGACGCCCGTAGCTTTCGGTGAATACATTGCTTGTAAGCTACAAGGGAATAGTCTTGGCGCGTGTTTCTGCCNNNCCCCCCCCCCCCCCGCGCCGATTTTGGCATCGCAATCCTTCCCATTGCATCTGCGTGGCCAGCGCAACCGGATGGTCTTGATGGTAGAACATTAACGGGCGGCGTATTGGTAAAAACACTAAATTTCTCAAAAAAAAGTGTTATATAAAATAAAGTAACATGCATATGTATGAAATTTTCTCTTCGCGCACGTTATTGTGGGTTATATAACATAATATATATATATATATATATATATATATATATATATTATTCAAGAAATCAAAGTAAAGTCAGTATATCTTATATTAAAAACGGTATAGTTTAATGTTAAACTTCTCCTTATGTGCCTCTCGCAAACTTTCATTTTACTGAAAATGGAATTTTAATATTTGCAATGGTTCGGGAGATATTCGAAAAGAACATCTTAGGTGGCCACCCTGTAATTTGTAAATTTATAAAAACAAACTGAAATGGAGATACTTTACTTTGGAGACACGCCATTCAATTGTGTGGTTCAGTGCCACTGTTGCCTAACTCATAAAAACTGTGAAGACACAAATGAATGAATGGTTTGACTTCAACACACAATTTTATACATTCCGGAGGATAATGAAGTTTGGCACCAATAGAAATGATATTTCGGAGCCATGCTCTAGGCCTACAGAACGAGTTCCCAAACTTTTCTTTGTTCGACTCCTTTAAAAAAATGGTTTGCTTGATCAACCTCCTTCAATTTTTTTCTAATATACAGCACTTAAAAATATTGTAAAATATAGCTGCCCATAAGTAACTTAAAGATATGAATCAGACTAATAGAACAAGCTTTGGGGAAATGGAGAGTTTAAAAAGTGTATTATTACTATTTTTTAATCCTGCAAATATAAACAAGTTTTCGAAAACAAAATCACAGATTATAATTGCGCTAAAGTTCCATTTCGTTAACGTGAATGATGTGAAATTCCATAAGATGAGCGAGTTAGTTATTACGTATTTTGTTGATTTATATAAGTAAAATCAATAATAAAATGATTAAATATTTCTGTACTTAATAATAACTTGATCAGTGTAATATGAATCTGTGCGTGTTGGACATCGTCCTGCGCGTGGGCGTGGGCGGGCGCAGGGTGCTGGCGCTGCGCGGGGCGGGCCACCTGGAGCGCGCCGCCGGCCCGCGGCGCCGCCGGCGCGGCCGCCGCCGCCGCCGCCGCGCGCTCCTGCTGCTGCCGCCGAGTTGGCTGGCTCGGCGGCGCGCCTGCACCCGAAGCCGCCCCCGCCGCCCCCGCGCGCGAGTTCCTGGGGCCGCCCAGCGCTTAACTCGATGAACATCCACCACTCTGGCGCAGGTCGGGTCGCTCGCCGCCCCTTTGCCTTTGCCGTGACAGCGCGATGGCACGGCGAGCCGCTCTGCTGAAGATTTCAACGCTCTTGAATTATCAGCCATGTTTTACCCCTGGATCAGCTTCTCGAAATTAATAATAATAATAATAATAATAATAATAATAATAATAATAATAATAATAATAATAACGAGAATGATTCCAAGAATATTGCCTGATTTCTCATTTTTTTCAGAAATCGTATTTTCACGTTTTCGTGTGAAAAGCTCCTTAAAATAAAAGAATAGACGGTGGCGCAGAGAGTGGGAGGTAGTGGGAGGAGGAGGGTTTATGAGGATTTACCACCCTATTGATGTCGATGAATTAACAATTATTGAACTATTGATTTTTCAATTTAAAAACAGAAATAAACATTTTTAAATTATGCATTTTCTTTTGCTGACATTAAGTGAGCTAAATGTTTACAAATATTTTTTTCACTCCATTATAAATAACTAAAAAAAATTCTATAATTGTATGTGTATTTTTCGTTGGTTTACTAGACAGGTCTACTTCAATGTTGTATGTATATAAAATTGTACAATAAAAAGTAAATAAAAATAATTTTAACAAATCTATTCCTAAAAAAGTAAAGTTTAAAGTAAATAAATTTGATTTATAACTTTTAATCTGTTTTATCAATTATTTTTAACTTCTTGATATGGACAATAATTTTAAAATAAGACAAAATATTTTCACTAACGAAAATCATTCACTATCTCACTTGCAAAAGTTACAATGTCTATAAATTAACAAATAAACTTTACTAATAAATTCAGAATAAATGCTAATTTCATTATGCAACATTAAGTGTGCCGGTCTCTATATCCATAGTCCCGCTTCCCCTGAGTGAAATCCTGGCTGCTCCTCAGTGAGTAGGAATTAACTTTTAACACATTTTAAGCAAATTTAGAACATGTTCGATGAAAAACAATGTTGTTTCGACTGTGCACCTGAATTCGTTTTTGTAAACAAACCGGTGTTGATGAATCCTCTTAATAAAGTAGATAGTGGTTTAATCAAATACAAATCTGAAGATGCGTGCGATTGTACTAGGTGGTGAGTCGCCGAGCACGCCAAAACAAGTGTCAAATAAATTGCCATAACTTTTACACTTATGAATATTTTGTTATGAAATTTTGTAAAAACACACTTCTCTGCACCTAAATGAACAACTTTCTCGCTGAACGATTTTCGAAATCGAAATTCCCTCGATACTTTTTCGATTTGAATCTCCTAATTGACATCTACTAGCACGGCGCAATTAAATATTTAATATTAATTAACAACAATAATCTAAATTAAGAATAGTAAACCTATCGTCATTTATAACTAATAGTTTTTGAAAACGAATTTCAAGTAAATTCGATCATTATTACGCGACAAATATCGAGTTAAATATAAAAAAATACTATTGCATTTCATTATCGGAAAATAAGCAGTTATTAATTTTTATTTTAATAACAATATATCTAACAAAAAGATGTTAAATAGAAAAAAGATTTGTTATATTTCAGTCTAATTCAAATTCAAATTGGAGTAACTTTTATTTTTTACTCAAATCCCACAAACTGTTCAACTGCTTCTCGACCGTCCGTCCATGCGTATGTGTCATTCTAGAATTCGGACACTCACTTGCTCGCATAAATTCATCGTGGATTATTGATGGTGTATTAAAGTCAATGTGAGGGATAACAAACGGAAGAGAAGTGCATATTGCAGTACACAAGATTTGCCCCACGAAAATATGACGTCACAAGGTAGAGGACATCCGCCCGCGTTGCCCCCTTTCCGAACCTTCCGGCCTGCTGCCATCCGCCGCCGCGCCGGCCTGTGGTGCCCGACGCTTTCCAAACTTCAAGAGACAAGCATTTTCTGTATAATTTTTATTTATTATTTTTATGAGGCGTCATATATTCAGCAGAGAATGTTTTTGTATTGCAACAAAGTTTTCGTTCCAGCTGATGACACGTTTAGCATGAAGAAAATAACACTTTTATACCGTGCTTTTTTTATTAAATTTCTTATTCTTTCTTAACTGTACGAAATCGGACGGCGTATCGTCTATTAGGGTTAAGTTACCTTTCTGAGAACGTTCAAATTTTCGAACGACGAAAAATGAAAAGGAAAGTTGGATACTTGACGTGGGATTTTATTGCCACATGTATGATATATTTATTTTGATTTTAGGGGGTCGGCGACCCTTGAATTCTACGGTTTGGGGGTCGCTCAGCCCCCCTGATCCATACTTCCAACGTCCCTACTTCAACCGCTGGGGTAGACAAATCTGTTCTCGCTCAGAGACATTTCAGTATGTAGTAATTCGTCTCTGAGCTTCAATGTGTGTTTATGTGAATAGCTGTTCATTGTTTCGTGCGTGCTTCAAGCGTGATTCAGGGGGCAGAAGTTAATTTTTTTTTTTTTTAATTTAAGGTCGCATCAACATCTAGGTCATTGGCGTCCACAGTTGCATTTGACGGTATGATAACTGTAAAGATGAAATATGGTGATAATAGGGGGTGAAAGCACGAACACAATACAACCATGCCCGAGGCGGGACTCGAACCCGCGATCCTTCGGTCCGAGTCTCCGGATATCTGATCCTCCGGACTGATAAAATATATTTTTAATTTAATTATTTCGAAATACACTTTCCATCCGTTATTAGGGTGGTGGACTGGTCAAAAGTGAAGACAAAATTGTACACGTTTTAACAATACATTTGTTGCGTTAACTTTTTAATTAATGCATATTAGCGAGATTTGGCGTTTATGTGAAAGTGAAAGTAAACTGACGTTGACAGGAATTTATTTCAGTCATTTATTACATAGGAAAAGTGACGAGTTGCTCCGCTCCGCTTCAACCCCCCCCCCCCCCCCCCCCCC